>KN484534.1:85931-109690 GCA_000787095.1 Periophthalmodon schlosseri
CGACGCGGGCAATTGCATCCAACAAGACGGTTTCTGGTAAGTTTACTGATGAAATGCCATTTTCCCAAACCGATAACATATGGTCACTTGAGTATTAAAAGATGGACAGAGGAATAGTTCTGATAAAGATCAGGTAGACGCGTAATACTGTGTGGGATTGGAATGAAATCGTCAAAGTCAGATTGATGTCAGGTCTGTGCGAGGTTAGAATTCATGAGTGGTCTAATGAAGCATAATGGTTCAAGTGGAAAGTGAAGACATTTACAAAAAAGTGGGTGATAAGTTGAAACACAAGCCCACACAAGGAGCCTCTGTGTTGGAGACGAGGAAAGGTTGAGTCTCTCAGGGTAAGCAGTCAAAAGTGATTTGTGGAAAAGGCTGGACCAGGTGCAACCCCAGGAAAGTAAAAGTTAGTGTTTAAGTATCATTAAGTCAACTGGTGAATGCTCTCAGTCTGAAGAATGGAGTATAGGTCTGAAATGTGAATCAACAGCAAGTCAAAAACAACCTAAAATGTCATACGCTTTTTGCCAAATTGATCATGGCCAAAATATCTCCACTATCTCTAGTATGAATACAGTGAAAGGCTAATGATGAGCATTTTAAAAGTCGGTTAGTTACAAACATACAGTATATTTTACTGTATTTGCCAAATTTGTTACTTACCTACATGTTTTCTACCAGCACCTTCATGATGTCTTTTCTGTTCAGTCATGAAGAATCCCAATCGCATGATATCTCGCCACTTTCAAAGTCTGCTGATCTATTCCAACTTTGTCCATTCTTCTGCAAAAATAACCATTTTACAGTCTTCTATTTGAGTTCCCAAATAATATGTTACGTTTGTGTTTCATTTTTGTTTGGTTTTATTACAGAGAGCTCTTTCTATTGTTACATAATTTGAAACTTGTGCAGGAAGTCAGTTTGAATGTGTGGTTTGAGTCTGAGAAAGAAGTTTGTCCCACTACCTTTTGAAACTGAAATCTTTTGTGTTTATCAGTGTATAGATATAGGTATTGTGATATAATGAGCTTTGTATTGTCTAAAATGTTACATAAGGAGGACCACAGTGCTGAATTTTAATCTGTGAAAACTCATTGTCCCTGAAGAGGATGTGGTGAACTGACTCAGTTGCTTTGCAGTATTTAAGGTTCAGTGTTAAAATCTGAAACATGATCTCCAGATGATGATCCAGAGGCAAACCGCTGGTGCCAGTACCACAGTCCTCATGATGTCTTGGTACAAATGTTGCCTCAAACGCACTTCTTCAACGAGCTAAAAACCTCATGAGAACATTTATTTTTGATTGCACAACAATATAAAACTAATGGCTGTCATCAACCAACACCCCGTCTTGAAATGTATTGTTGTTGATCATTTTCCCATCTCCTTAGCGACTACAGTTAAATAGACGTGAATAAATAGATTGCAATGTTATTTTATATTGTTCTAGTAAGGGAGTGGCACTGTTATGTTCATACTCTTTTGATTGAATGGGTGTGTGTGTCCAGGTAAAGAACGTGACCTTTCAGAGTATTGCATGACACAGACACCAAGCATGGCAAACTCCCTGCTCGTGGAAAGTTTGCATTGGTATATTGCCATCAGGAAATCTTTGACGAGAGTGATTCATTCCAAGAATATTTCCCCCCAGCCATAATTGATCATCAGAGAGTTTTTCACATCAAAGCTCACATCTCCTACCTGAATGTGCTGCATCTGCTAACCCAATCACTCTTTATTTCCACTAATGTCTTTTATATTCTTCAGTTTTGGCTCAATGTCAAAATATTCATAGAAATAGTAGAGACTTTGAACCTAAACAAGGGGCTAAAACTATAATCATTGTTTTATGTTTCACCTTCTTGTAATTTAGTCCGACTATTTCTATGTGTTGTTCTGACATGACTCATGAGGGCAAAGCACTTTACTCCACACACTAGAAAATAACACATATGATTTTGAACACTTACCTCAGCAGATTTGGCCTAATTTACTCTAGATTACACTTAAGTACATGTTTTGTTCAAGTGCTTTAAAGAAGACCTATTATGTTACATTTTGGGGTATGTAATATGAAACTGTAGTATACGTAGACCATTACTTTACATTTTGTTCTTTATAAATTGCAATATTGATCTAAATTGGCTTAGTTATAGAGACGGGTTCATTTAGTCACTGTTCAAAGCTGTAGAACTGAGAAACCTACCTCTTTGAAGTGGCATTTCACCATAACAAGCAGCAGAATTTCATGTGTTTGTTTTAATGTTGAAAAACTGTTACATGACATTTCTGAACCCTACATGTATGACCCGAAGTCTATATTTTTTGAGTAACCACAAGTAAGTACAGAGCAGTGGACACAGATGGGGGTAGGTGAAAACAGATATTTTCTTAGCACTCAAGCCTTGATTGCAAGACAATACAGGATTATACACCATCATAACAGGGTTAAAAACTCATAAAAGTTGATTTTACATAATATGTACCCTTTAAGTGAAGCTGTCACTTGGTGATAGGTGTTTATATTAGTCTTAAAACAGCTGATCCTACCTGATCTTTCTGTTATCTCTAAATGTTAGTATTGAATGGCAAAACAATAGGCCTCAAATTTAAAGATTTTATCTTATTTAAGGGTGCACTATGTAACTTCGCAATGAGGCTGGTCCACCACCTGCTTGTTTTCATAGACATATTCTTGCTTTGCCTTGGATGTTTGACAGTATGGCATTAAACTTCTTAATCACCATGGAGACGAGCGTATCTGTAGAGAGTTGACTCAGTTCACAATAAGAATACCTGTCATGGGAAAAAAGATTAACAAATGTAATAAAATAAATCCATGCTAGGCAACAATGTTTATATCCATGTAGACAAGCAGGTTGCGGACCCCTCACCAGAGAATTTACACAGGGCACCTTTAATCTAAAATCTGTTAAATCTGTGTGACTGGTGGTTTGGGACTGTGACTGGGGCTGTAGAGAGAATCTCAACTTGACTAGTTCGATGTATAACGACTAGGTGTTAAAAATGTCCTGTTGTTCAAAAGTGGCTGTTTGACGCGAGTACACATGACATAATGCGGCCCTTGCATCAGAGCTAACACATTTTAGGACCAGTTCTGCCTGTGCAAACGCAGCTGATGCTCCACTGCAATGACTTCATGACTAGAATTCCAGCCATTGTTTGGGTGTGTGTTGAATTGTGCTGCCAAATTGTAGTGGCAGCAAAAACGGGGAGATGTCACCAGAACAGAATTCACCTTGTATGTTTCGATGGCAACTGCTCAAACCTTCTTTTGTTTGTTTTGTTTAGCCTTTTCCTTGAACTCTGATCAGCAATTTGTTTTCTGTGAGGAGCTGCAATGTGTAATCTTAAAACCACAAAGTCCACTAGCCACTTATTCGCACCACTATTCGGAGTTGTTTTTCTACATACTTTCACTGTTCTTTAGCCTTGACATTGCCCCCTGCTTTTTATGGTGTTAACAGTGGACATTTACACAGGGGAATTAGCTGGGTGCTTGGCTAATAATGACCGTTCTATAGGGGAAACTGCTGAAGCTCGTAGGACTAATTGACACCACCAGAGGCTGCTCCCTGTCATTATAACAGCTTCACTTATTTCTTGAGGCCAGTGCAATTAAAAGAGTGTATTGACGGTGAGGCGTATTCCTGCTAATTGGCCCGGATTGTTAATGAGAGCTTGTCTAAAGCACTTGTGGAATGTAGAAGATGGAAAAAAGCCAGTGTGTGAAAAGAAGTTAAGTGTTTAGAGCGACTGTCCTGCTGCATTTGGGCTTAGGACATGCAGAGCAGAGATTGTGTGGTTGTCTGGTTTCATTTAGAAAATTACATTTTAAGGGCAGTGTCTGCTAAGGCTATGTGTTTTCACAACCCACACATGGGCCTGTCACAATAACAAAGTTTGAAGCACGATATATTGCTACAGAGGAATATTGCGATAAACAATACTACTGAAAATACTTTATGCCACTGTCATAAAGCAGGAAACCATTTTTAAATAGAGTATCATAGCCATAGCAGTTATTTATTCTACTCTCTGCAGCTCAAATCTTGCATTATTACTTAAAAATGGAAAAAAATCTCCCTACTATTGCAAAGAAAAAGTACCCACGATAAAGATTGAGCCCCAAAATATATTGTTCCAGCTTTCATATATTGAACAATAAGTCGATATTGTACTTATCGTGACAGACCTACCCACTCGCATTGTCAAAAACTATACCTGTATAAGTCTGTTCAGAAGGCTTAAGCTGGCAGTTAAAGAACGCTATGGAAAAGAAAAAGTGCATGAATCTACAAAAAATGTCATTGGCAAGTGGCAGTTCATTTATTTATTTTTATTATTATTAGGAAACAGACAAAATATATATAATGTATATCCCTGGTATTGACTGCTCAAAATTTTTCGTGCATAAAAAAAAGAAAAAGATAAAATAAAAAAAGGTAATCTGATATCTATTGTATACACATAAGACTTTTGTCCAGTGCCATAACACATAACTATTTATTCCTCAAAATCTGAACTCTGCTCCAAACCACAAAATGCCCCAAGCTGATTTTACCACTGATCCCTAAGATAAAGTTCCACAACCAGGACTCAATAATCATATTTCAGGAGAATATGGTCTTTCAATGAAGCCGTGAACATTTAATATCGTAACGCATCATTAACTGTTGATTCTTTAGGGTGTCTTCTATCACTATCCCCAAAATGGTTCTTTTAAACAGACCCGGTGATTTGGGATCCACATTAATCAAACCATTTCTTGCCAGAATTCCATAACAAAAGCTAAAAGCAAATATAACATACAAAATAAATAAGTATAATGAACCACAATCTGCACTATTGTTATTGGTCTGTGTTGGAAAAATGAGAAGAATCGCTTTCCCTCTCAAGACTTGAAGCTACATCTAATTGTCATGCAAAGAAAATAAACATTGAGACTTAAATATTTACTATCGTATCCAATGTTATGCCTTTTGTTTCATAATGGAAACCTTACCCAGCCTATTCCTATGATACAAGCCGTTATATCTCACTGCTTATATGTGGACGGTTGCACACACGAGCCAATGTGGGTTGTGCAGTACGTGGCCTAGACACTATCACTTTTGTACATGTCAAAAGAACATTTCGTGAACCTACTGTCTTTTCAGGCACTTAAGCTATGTTCGTCACATGTTTTTGGTTTCAGATTCCTCCCATTCCTGTTTGATGTGGTTACACAATTCATGTCAAGGGGACTTAAGTCTCTTGGACTTAAATAAAACCTAGAAGTCCTGTTGGAGATAAAGGGGATCTTATATAATGTTCAGGGCACTCATCTGTTAATATTAAACTTGACTGATCAATCTCCACAACTATGCACAAGGCAATTCAGTTTCACAGTTGTGGTGCAGTGGTTCGGTGGCTTGAAAGGCAGCGGGCTGTTACAAAGTTGGGTGGGATTTCCTTATGTCTGTGCACCTGCCAACGCTGAAACTTTTGGGTTTTGGCAAAATGCACTCTATACTTATCAAGAACATTCCCACAGAATTAAATAACATTGTACTCTACGCCTGTTGGTTATTTTATAGAGACTACGTTCTATTGTCTAAGAGTTTTTGTAATCATTATGTGGTGTTGATGATGTGTTATCAGTAGAATTAGATTTTTTTTTTTTTATTGTAACATAAGCTTACTAGGTTTCAGCTTTGATTCTTATGGAGATAACAAAACATTTTGAGTTATGATGCAAATTGACACATGACTGGATCCCCTGGTCTTCCATGGGTGCTCCTCTTAAGGGGTCTTCCCAGTCTCCAAGAACTGTTTTGTCCAATTGTTTTGTCCAAGAAAAGAATACCGGTTAACCTTGACAGATGATGTATTGTCATTTGATTCAACAGAACAGATTTCTTTAGGTCAAAATGACAAGATTTTAACTCGGTTTGAAAAAGTACCAGTTAGTGTAATGGTCATAATGTAATGGCTAAAGGCTGATCAGTGCTGAGAATATGTTTAACAGTCTTGTCTTTTGTTTTCAGACTTTGGTGAACTTGTGTCTCGATGGCGCTGAATGTGAACCTAGCTGGCCCTTCTCCATGGGGTTTCCGTATATACGGAGGCAGAGACTTCAAGAAGGCCATAACTGTATCAAAGGTATTGTATGCTTTCATGGTGTGGTCAAACTTTGTTACACCTTATCAACCCATATCCTCTGTTTTGGACCCCGTACCCCGCCTGTAATGACATGCCAATGCAAAGTCAACTTCCTCATTTTCACATTGCATTCCTTGCCTTTGTTTTTGTCTATGGGAGCAGTGTACCTTTTCCTTGACTACTAAGTCTGTACGAATAGATGGAAGTAGATTACATTATGAGGAAGTTAGTGATTACAGTAACAGTGGAAGTTTGAATGGGAGGTGACAGACTCCTGCTCCAACAGGGTGTCCCCACATGTGAACACTGCACCACGTGTATAAAATAAAGTTCATCCACGTGAATGTTGTTTTGGCTGATGATATTTTCCTAGGTCGAGCTCTAAAGAAGCTGAAACAATGCCACTGTAAGCAGACAGTGTTCAGTAAACACCTCCAGGAAACTCTGCTCAGACTACCCTCTGTGTGCCAGATGCACTCTGCCCACTGCTCATTGCTGCTTTAGACAAAATCCTGAAATCCTTTTTTCCTTTTGAACAAAGCTACATTACATACAAACCTTGACAGGGATGTGCAACCTGTATTTAAAGCTTCTTACACTTCAAAGGCATTTATTGTTTGCCCTTTCTTGGCACATTTGCCCCCCAAAACAACTCAACAGTTGAAATATAGCCTCCTCTCCCTTGTCACATTTTTTGTAACTGCAAACCAATAAACTGTTGCTGTTGCTCATCTCAAACTTCAAACAGACTCTGGGGCACCCACAGAGGTAGGACATTTCTCTGTAAATCTAGTCTGTTTTTTGAAATGTTCCCGACACCTCCACAGTCTGGTCGGGTTTGTGCTTTAAAAGGGGCAGTTTTTGGCACAGGACATGGCTGCCCTCTTTTATTCCCGTTGGCCTTGGTGATGCATGTTTTTGGATGGGAGGGCACACTAGAAAAAGAGTCCTTGAGTGCTTTTGGTTGATATGTAACCAGGCGTGCCATGAACGAAAAAGCTCACAGTGTTATAGGGCAGCACCACAGCAACAATAATTGCCCCTCTTTGGAGCTGTACACCTCTGTTGTCTTGGCTTAGTTAAACTGACATACCAAAGTGACATTTTTATTAGTGATGAGACTGTTGTGGCTTTGCATACTTTCAGTTGTCCTCATTTTAATACTGAGTCAATTGTAGTTTCAGTGAAACTATGTGGTTAAACTTGAGTTGGCTTTCTGCTGTAGTAAGTCTTTTGTCTGGTTTGTATACGTTGGACACATGGACAAACCACACGGACAGACCATGCTGAGACAGTGGCTGGAACATAATGTTTTGGGCCATTAGTGAGGAATTTCTTTAGATGTGGAGGTATAACATTGGCTTTGACATGTGGCGAGCCTGGGGTCAAAGGTCAGGCCCAGTCAAACTATCAAGTAGTGTCACACTAATGACTTCTGCCCAAGGGTGTCATGAATCTGCCTGCTGTCCACCACTACCCTGTTCTACAAAGTGATAAAAAGTGTTTGTTTTGTCTTAGATGTATAGGAAAAATGGCATCTTGCAATTGCCCATTATCCTAATTATATCATTTTATTCAAAAATAAACTGTAATACACTTTTTTAAAAAATAAATTCCACTCTTTCTTCCGTAGGTCAATGAGGGCAGTAAGGCTGAGAGGGCCAACCTACAACCTGGCGACATTATATTAGAGATAAACGGTGAAAACACCACGGACATGTTGAATGTTGAGGCCCAAAACAAGATCAAGAGCGCAAAGACACATCTGCAGCTGCTGGTCAAGAGGTATGTTGTCAGGAAATTAATGTAAAAAAATATATATAATAAAAGGCTCGATCTGATTTGTATTTTTCAAGCTTTTCAAAACATTTGGCTTGGGTTATTATTCATCCACTCAGTCACTCGGTGGTGATGATGATAAACAGCTTCTCTAGACACAGCTGCCATGGGGCTGACTGATGGAAATGAAAATCTCTGATAACACTCGCCACCACCTCACTCATGTATAACATTCACAGAGGCAAGGTGCCTTGCCTAAGGACACAACAACGGCTGTATTGAGCTGGATTGGAACCATGATATGTTATGTTTATCTGTCACATTGTTCTCAGGTCTTTTTCTGAAATAATACATTCTGCATCATCATGCCTGTTCTGTACAAACACAAACTAGTGATCGCAATCAGGGGAAATGCCTGCTTGTTTTCTTCCTGTGTTCCTCTTAAATTTGGCAGAATTGTGTGTGAATCATTTAAGCTGTTTGGCTACCGTGGTCTGCAGCCTATATAAATACTACAGAAGATTAAAATGGCATTTGCACTCTTTTGTAGTTTTCATATTCTAAATATTTCCCAGCTTACCTCATTATACAGTCATCATGCTTGAACAAATGCCATTAAACCCAGCCCAGTATAAAAATATTGTGCCAGTGACACATCCTTTATGTCACTTTACAATGTTTTCACATTGTTTAGTCTTTTGTCTGTGTGACTCTTTTATACTCACCGGAACTTGTTAGGTTGGTAATTGAAAACTATAAGTATCATATTTTCCCCATTTCACATCTGGACTGTGGACAGAGATGTGGGCATCACACAGCTGTGTTTCAGAGCAGAGTGTGTTTTGGTGTATTGAAACATTGGGGCAGCGATGGGTCCAGATGAAACTGAGGGTGCATCCAAGTTTTAAAGGGGTGCAAAGACAATAATCCTCCTTTAAGTGTCAGTAATTTACCTGCCAAAAATGAGAGTGCAAACATTTTAAAATGAGGTTGCAATGCACCCTCTTGCACCCCTGTAGACGCAGGCTAGGGACTCTATAATGAATAATATTATCTAGTCTGCACTTTCTGATTGAATTAAGTGCTCCAAGTCTGTTGAAGATAACATTTTATTTGTTTTTGTTATTGAAATTGTTTGTATAGATTGGAATTTTTACAGTGTAAACCTTTTAAGAATCTCCCCGGGGCAGAGTGACAGCAGGTCGCTTGATGATTGCTGTGAGCAGAGCTATGAGCAGCACAGTGCAGTATCGATGAGAGTGCTCCATCTCCCTGCTCAGTTACAGTCATTTTCAGTTAAAAACATGTCTAATTCAGAGCAAAATGCTGCTACATAAATCTATTTTTCCACAGGAGTAAGACATGGGTTTGCTTCATAAAACATAAGACATCTCTATACTGTGCAGCTCCAGCAAGAGAAATGTGCTTGTGAGTGATTTACCACAGGCATTTAGGCCTTCCTGTGAGCTTCATTACACTGGGCTCAACCCAGAGCCAGGCCGCCTCTGGCCCTGCAGCCAGGGGGCCACTGTGTTTGCATTGGCGCTCACTGCTCATATTTTCCCCTTCAAAATTCAGCTATGGCATTGCGCACAAAGTAAGCTTTATTTTTAGGTGCTGTAAAGCAAAGTGACATTCGGAAAGTGAAGACACCCTGCATAAATATTTCTAAAGCAGAAGTTAACTTTCCACAAATCTTCAAACAATGATTTATATATATTTGTGCCAGTGATACATGACCCAAAGCCCCTGTAGTTGATTATAAAACAGATTAATAATTTAGCAGTAGTTGCCTCTTATTTGAGTGACCTTAGCTTGCCTATCACACTTCAGAATAGATAAATATACTTTACGGTACTTACTGTGACCTTTTATGTCTTTAAAGGCCTGATGTCCCTACTCTCCCCCAAACCAATGGCATCAAGTCTCCTGACCAGCTCACCGGCCGCTTTCAGGTCAGTACCATAAAATGCTTCTAGGTCCTTCATTCATATCATTAAAATCTAAATGAGTTGATTTTCCAATGGCAGTCAGTGGTAGTAATACAGCCTTATCGAGAGCTATGTCATACACCTTTGTTTTTTTACAGGAGTCTTTAATTGTGAGTGGAGATGAGAACCAGAACTACAGAGAGTACTCCTTCTCCACTCCTGCTTCACTGTCACCTAGACCCTACTCACCAGACCTTCATGCAAGTCCCAATGGCAAAATACTCAGTCCCAACAACAACAACAAGGGGTACACACTGTTAAGACCTGTTAAGATTGAATTGTGTTTTCTTTTCACTTTGTGGACGATAATAATGTACACGTATGCACAGGTGATGTTTATTTCTTTATGTTATTAATTAGATGTAACATTAACATATTCCAGGATAGTTGGTCAAGCTGTTGCTGAGTTTGAGTCAGCTGTTACTTATAGGTATTTACTACTTGTGGTTACTATGTAAATAAAATATCCTTTTTATATTTTATCATCTATAAATATTGCTCAGCACAGTCAGACTTACAGCTTAAACACTCACTTAAACATAAAGATTTTAGCTATTACTTCAACCATTGCTTACTTGCTACTAGCGTCTGGAATAATAATTGCGTGATGAAAACTGTTTTAAAAGAGGGAAAACTGTGAGTTCCAAATGCAGAACTAGTGCTGTGATGAGTCCACAAAAGGCTTGTTGTAAAGTAAAAGAAAAAACGGACATTGGTGGAGCCAGGGGACTGCACTGTTGGAACAAAGGAAATGCACAGGATATCACATTCCTCAGTTTTATTCACATTAACAAAAGGCTGCGTAGAACTTTCACTCTGGCTCCACTGCACGGGTTTACTTTTATTTTGCACATTGTTAATCAATTCAGTGTATTTTTGAATAGCCCAAAATCACAACAGCAGTCGCCTCACAGGGCTTCACAAATTGTTTATTTAACAAACCATAAGTAAAGAAATCAAACAATGAAGCGGTTGTCAATAAAAGACAAGCTATCCAACCTTAATGTTCAGTTTTTGTTGGAAGAGCATCTAGTTTGGAAGAGTACCTATTCAAACTATACTTGTCATCCTTCGCTCATGCCAACCAACCGTTTTTCTACAGCCTTAAATCATTGTCTACATGTTTATCTACTGCTTTTACAGACAGGAGTCACCCTTTTCTGTGCATGTCCAAACAATCTTAATTTGGCCTCCTTCACAATATCTCTAAAACTTCTCACACGAGTTGTCCTGTTAATGTATTCCATCCATTTTTGGATTTCTATTCCATTAACAGTTGAAATAATAAAGCCTTAACATCTGTAGGCTTAATATTACATCTATTGGTGTTTCCCATAGATCTTGTTCAGTCTATGGTAGCACAAATATATTTTTTAAAATAATTTTCTCTCATATAATTTGTTGAGTATAAATGACATTGCTGTATTTAAAATGTTAACTTTTCAGAACAGTATAGTTACTTTGAAGGCTGCTCATTGTATTGTCATAAACAAAGTGTGATTTTGTTATACCAATGTGTAGTTCAAGTTGTTGTTTAACTATGGGGGAGACTTTTGGACTATAGGCAGAATCATAGTCTCTTCTGTCAATGGGAAACACTACACTGGCATTCAGCGTTTGACCTCCTAAATAACCAACTTTTCCTTCTTCTCCTGTAGGGTCCAGAGGCGCTCATGGTCTCCTGAGGAAAGAGGCCTCAGGTTGTCCAGACCACTGTCACAGGTTGGTTTATGTCTTTTCGCTCCCTGCTGTAAATCCTGCTTTGATTTGTGGTCTTATGGTTCTACATCTTTCTTTATGGGGGCAGAGTAGTTGGCTGCAGTCAAAAGGAAAGGGCTTGTTTTGTTCCTTGTATATTCTTCATAATGTCTTTACATGGCACCTTGTATTGTATCTGGTGTTTTCTTAACTTATAATTGTGTTTAGTTTTGAATGTCTGATTATTACAGTAACTTTGGGAAGCAGAAAACATTTGACATTTATGCAGCAGGGAGTGTATAAGCTCAAAGGTCAGTGTTTTAAAATGATTTGACATTCTACTGTTCAGCAGCAAGGAGCCCTTTCACTCAGGAAGTAAATATAATGTATGACACTTTACAATAACCTTTTAGTTGTCAGAATAAAGACTCAGGACTCATTAAAGGTGCATTATATAACTTTTCTGGTGGGTGGTCTCACATCTGCTTGTCTCTATGGAGATGATATTGCTTTATTAACAATATGGCTTTGAATCACCTGTAATTGAATTTATCCAAGATAGATGACTTTAACTGCTTAAAAACACCTTGGAAAAAGGGGCGTTCTTACTATGAGCATTCTCACCTTTTCACACATCCGACCTATAACTTGACCTGGTAGCATCACCCAATTGTTTCCTTAAGATTTTATTTATAAGGTAAGTAAATAATAAATATGGTATTAATTTAATGCCATACTGTAGAACATTCCAGGCAAAGTAATGACATATCCATGGAGACAATCAGGTAATGTGCTCTCCTCCAGAAAAGTGACATACTATACCATTATATACAGTGTATACAACTTCTTATCTGCTAATACTCTTAGTGCAATGGGAAATGGTCAAATGTAGACTTGGGGTTATCAGCAGATGTTGGCTGAACTATGTTCACTTATTTACCATTCCAAAAACAAAACCAAGAGGGGGCTGAGCCGTCTGGAGACCTCCCTATGTTACAGATGTTGTGGGAAAGTTTGTCATCAGCTATTCCAGCTATGCTTAAGCGGTTCAAGTTTGAGTCCCTATAACGACATGTAGGACGACAGAGCAGTGAAAGAAATAACAATCAAGACCTTTTGTAATGGCTCAAGGAATTCCATCCATTTTTATAGCTTCTGGATATGTTAAAAGTATGCAGGGGTATGAACTTCAAAACATTCACGCATTCCTTCTGTGAAACCCCAGCTGAGAAGATCCAATTTAAAAATATCTCATAGCGTTTGGGATTTTTCTTCTTGTTCACATGCGATCTTTGAGTGCAAACGGACTGTGACTCTTGTGTGAAGGCACTGGTTTACGTTTCGGGCCTTGATCCTTTTCAATCTAGAAGTCTAGCCATGATGTAACTCAGGCCTGTTATTTGGGTGCTGTGATTATGCCTCTTCAAACAAATATTACTACAAATCAGCACCAGGATAGTGACTACAGTAGTCTAGTGGCAAACGCTTTGTAAACGACAATTAAATATGCTGAACAATTATTTTTCATAATGTTATAGTAGTAGTGGGAGCAAAGAGGAGGGCAGCAGTATATAGTTTATTATGGGCCAGTTGTGCCACAATTGCACTGTCAAATTTTGTCTTATGTAATGATTAAAGACAGGACAAGTTCTCATGCCACAAGAATTCACAAGATACAATTTCCACGAGATTGTGCAAACGTGGAGAATTTTTTTCCCATGTTTTTACATTTGCCCTGGAAAACAGAGTAAAGTGCTGTTAAGTTGTGTTTTGAGATGCCAAAAAGCAGACATATAAAAAATATAAAAACAAATTTGTGAGACCAAAATTGTTTAGTGAACAACGCAACTTATTTATTATGTCAAAATTGGCTCATTCTCGTGAACCCAATTTCGTGTCTCGTATTGTCTTGGCAGAAATGTCTCGTTCCAGTCCTAGTAATAATGTATAGTCTAACAGGTGAGGATGAAGCACTGGAGGCCAACAGTTTGTACAAGCTTTTTACTGGGAAGCCTTTAAAGAAAGATGGGAAGAATAGATGGGAAAAGGTCCTGATTTGGGCACATTGTTGTGTGACTGCTTGCCAGGTCAGAATAATGCAGTCTAGTGGGCTCTAAGATGTATAGCCACAATGACAACAAGCCCCTCTGTCCAGGCTGAGAGGTGCAGAGTGCTGCTGTATCAGGTGATCGGTCTCACTGAAAGACCATTAAAAAAAGGTTTTCCGCTCTTGTTTTGGCTCTGAGAGTGAGGAAAGTGGGATGAGCAACAGGATCCCCCTTTTTCCACAGCGTTGGATATCCTGAGAAAATGCCTGGTACAATGGTGGCTGTGATGGCTGTGGCTGGTGTTGCTTTTCTCTTGCGTCACAGGCTTCTCGTTGTGTGCTGGAGATGGAGGAGACAAGGCTTTTTCACACACACATCCTATAGACGTTCAATGGCGTGTTTGTTTTGTCAACTACATAAACTTTCATGATAAAAGGACTAGCATTATTTTTTTTCCACGGCTTTTGAACTAGATGCCCTGGTGTATTACCTGTGCAGAAGGCCACTGGCTCTGTGTGACTTTTGGGTACACGTTTACTGCTATGTTTAAACTGTTGGTCGTCGGATAATGATGGTTAGTACTTACCTAACAAAAAGGTGTTCTTTTTTTAACCAGCTGATTGAGTGTAGCAGCTTCTGGTGATTGACTACCATTGTTTATGTTCTGTACAGCCAGCTCATTGACTAAAGGAAGAAAAGCAAAGGCGTCTACATTCCAGGAAGCGGGGCAAGTGATTGTATTTGAACTTGCTGGCACTGTCATGACTGAGAGCATCTGTTTATATCATCAAGAAGGGACCACAACGGGGCTGTGTTTTGACTAACGGAGCCAAAACCAAAACTGCTATTCACAAGACATGACCTATCGTGGGCCAGAGCACCAGCCTCCCCGTCTGGCTTTGCCATCGCTGCACTTTGAGGTTCCTGAGGCTGCCTAAGTGGCCTGTTGGATCCTGAGCTTTGGATCAAGTGTTTGTTTTAAAAATATTTCCTGCCACGAACCAGGGCCAGCTCTCTCAAAGTGACATTGTGGAGATCCTGCAGACCAATGCTTCCTCCTCATCTTAAATTTAGTGAATAGTCTGCAATGGCATGTGTCACCGAAAAGGGAAAAGGACTCACGCATTCTGCCTATAACCCATACATCACTTTTTATTCCATCTCAACTGGCAAACCATTGACTGCAGTGACTCCACTGCAAAGCTGTGGTCATCCCTTTAAGAAAAAATAGACTTGGCATGAAAAAAATGTCATAACTATTTAATTTATGTTTCAAATAAGGACGTTGGATGTATTTCAATTGGCACAATGTGAAGTTAATTACTGAAAAGGCTTATTTCTAAAAGGATACAGTGACATTTGGGATAGAGGTTTGCTTTAATGATGTTGATGAAGATACTTTGTAATCATGGTCTATTTCAAGTCTGACTGGATTGGGGCTGCTGTGGGGTTTGGCAGGCGGTTGTGCTGCAGAGCTGAGCCAGTGTCAGGGGGAGTAGAGCTGTTTTCTTCCCTGTGACCGGACAGAGGGAGGCCTTTTCACGTGGACTTGGAGCCATGAAGTTTGGTCTCCATTGTGACCATTACTGGGGCGGCGTGCCTCCCCTCATCCCCTCTGATAGATCAGCCATGCCTGTTTTTCTTTCCCCTGGAGTGGAAAGCCAAACTAGGGGCTTTTGACTCCTGGACGGTTCCAAGCCCCCAGGCCAAACGCACACAGATACTTGAGGCCATTCTTTTTTTTTTTTTTTTTTTCGGAACTTTTGGCTTGAATATTTTACTGCTGGTTACATTTATAAAATGGTTGAGAAGTTGCTATCGAGGGAACTGCATAACTTCGTTTTACTATGTTCTGTACAAAAGTAAATGAATAGTATATGACCTATATGTACACTACATCACCAGTACTTCAGTAACCGTGTACTTTTGTGGCTCATAAATTATAACTGCGGAGATGACGAACAATCTGCAGTTAACCAAAAGTATTATATTTGCTATGCTGAGCCATATATATGTACTAGTGACATTTTTGATTTGCTGTAGCCATCAGGGGGAACTCTTGTAGAAATATGACCGCTAGTGTATACTATACATTATATTCACATGTAGTTTTACCTATATGTTTTACATTGCTTTTATAAGATACAGATGTCTTATGTTGGATTAAATTAAAACAGATTCAGAAATACAGCCAAGAGAACAAGAATAGGGTTATATTTCTAAATTTTAAACCCAAGTTGTCAAAGTGTCAAAATATGCCTCACCTCATATATTTATGGGCAATACACATGTAAGATTTGCATGACAGTGTTGCAACTGTTCTGTTATGACTGTCAAAAGTTGATCAATAAACTAAAAATCGAATACCTTTGGGTCATGGTGTAATGGCCAGCAGATGTACAGTGATCTGGAAATGCAGTTGGAGCGTTGTGGAGCTCTTTATAGGGATGAAGAATGCGTTGCTTGTAGCTGCCACCCTGGATAAATAAACACTTGGCCTCATTCATTTTTCAGTGGATCTCCTGGTGGCAGTTTGAGTGAGTCCCACCCAGGACCACCTACTGTACCATCACATGAGCTGGATTTGGCCTTTCCCCAGTCACTTCATTTTCACTGCTCACACATTTACAATTATTTGGGCATTACTGAACTGCAGAAATGTTAAGCAGAGCATAGGAACAAATGACTATCTATTTTAGCTAAGCCACTTGTGATTACTATGATTTGATTAAAGAGATTATCATTTCTTTTCACGTTTATTATGGATATAAATAAATGAGCCGTCTGGAACTCCAATAGAACAATGGACTTATTCACTACAGTGTACAGTGTTTCGAATTTACGTTGGTTAGAATGTAAGAAAGTATTTTTATTGCCAATTACAATCACCTGAACTTTGTATACCTCAGTGGATAATGATGGGCAATAAGTGAGCATAGTATCTATATAGATTTTACTGTATCAAAAAGCAATGACGTTATTTCAATTTTAACTGTTTTGATGCCAGATTGCCATATGACTACTAATATATAAAATACATTGCTTAAGCCTATATGTTGTCTTGCAGTACTATTTGCATCTTATACCAGGTCAATTAAATGCAGGAGGAAGGAAAACATTATGTAATAAAAAGGATAGGAGAGCTGAAGTATGTTAATAGCCTCATTTATATAAACAGTTGTCCCTTGTGCTCCTGCTGTGCTTTATATGTTACAGTATGTGGACGGAGTAATGCACCATCATTGAGACATAATTATAAGGCAGTGTTTATCAGCGACAGTGGATAATGACTAGGTTGTTCTCAGGACCTCCTCCAATGAGCGCTGCTGGACAGGAACCACCATACACACATTTGATCATTACCCACCCTGAGACGCCTAATGCCCCCTCTACCTCCTCCCCCCTCCTGCAACAGTCATGTCTGTGGTGGAGACAGGGAATTAGCAGTTAAACGACTTTCTTTAAGCGTCCCAAAATAAAGACTCCTCCAGGCATTTCTAATGTGTCTTCTTGGCCTGTGCCCTGTAATTGAAGCTGCTGGGTGGTAGTGATGAGGCCTGATGAGGCAAAGGTCTTCTTCCTAACCAGTCCCAATGAGCATCCACTGGCACCGCGCACGCTGTCTCCCATTGACTTTGATCTAAAACAGTTGCAACATAACATACATTGGCAAACGGTGGGATGTTGGAGTTGGAAACATGTTGTCTACTCTGTGTCTTTAATTTGTTGTTTTGATGTAAACCATTTGCTTCCAGTTCTGTGCGCATGGCTATACCACAGAGCACTTCTCAGTTTCTCTGACATTCAGTGAGTAGTTGTGGTATACAATGCATTTATCTATCTGGACTTACATTGGCTTACGCTTTTTGTAGCTGTCTTCTTGTCATTCTAAAGACAAATGAGACACATTTCAACTCACTTTTCAACGAAAGAGTCTGCACTAGGTTTTAATGGAAGGAATGAGTGACTAAAAACACTGGTTCACTGCAAAGCCAATGCTCCACAAGTGCAGACATACTGGCTAGGAAAATTAGATTAGTACATGAGAAGTAACTTTAGAGCACTGAATGCTAGCATGTTATTGTACACTCACACCAATGGCATGGCCTTAATGATCTAGACCCTAGTGTATGAGTTGATTACAGTTTGGTTCAGCTTTAATCAGCGTTTCCTCTTTTTGACAGCCACAGGAACCAAGAAGAATTGGCCAATGAATTTCTCCAAATGTTTTTTCCCATATCTAAAGTACTTTCCCATCCAAGACAAAATAATAGGCTTTCCTTCTCCTCAGAATTGCCCCTCCCATCATTAACTTGTGTGTAATGTTCTCCAATTGGCACTGCTATGGCACAGCGCACTTGCAACGAGCTCTGACTAAGTATAATTGTTCATTGGTCTAGTAACAGCAGTAACCAAGCCACAAGTGAACGTAATTTGTAATGTAATTTAAGGTTTGTTTGTTTGTTGAGGAGTGTGGGGTTGAGGCAGGGCATAGAACAATAGAGGAATAGTATTGTCTTAGAAAATAATACAATAATGTGATATAATAATAAATAAAGTTAAAAAAAAAGAAAAAGAAAACAACAAGGGAATCATAAAAGTAATTGTTCCAAACTTTTAACGTGTTGGTCAGGAAGCCAATGCCTAATTGATTGTTTTTTGCTTGTGGGCAACCTAATGAGGCCAAGTGTGCATTCAACCCATAACTAACACATACTTGAGCATTAAACAAAAAAAAAACCATCTATGAAATTGGAAATCTAATGCAATCTGGATGTGTCCTGAATATTATCATGATTTAAACATGAAGCTTGTTTTATTACATTCCTTGGACGACTTAGATGCAAGTTGTGGTATTATGCACAAAATCCTGGAGAGCATAAGAGATTGACATCAGTCTGACTCTTACATAACATTGGCTTGTTGTGCATTAGAGTGGTTTTAAATGTACACAGTAGGAGGCTTCAGATGCTGTAGCTCAGAAGCTCTAAAGCACGTATGGCTGTCAGGTATATGCCTTTGAGATTGTTTCACAGCGGAGTTAACATGGATGTATACTTTTGTCCTGTACTGACACGATATGCATGTTCTACTCAGTCTGCTGTTATTATTAGTCCCGTTTTATCCTGGGAGCAGAGAATCCTCAATGATCATTTCTGGTAAAGTCTTCTTGGCATGCACCTCTAATCTGCCCACTCACCAAAGGGAAAGAAGAGGAAAATTTGACTTGATTGAGAACAGACACATTGTTAAAAGACTTTTCTGAATTGGAAGCAGGAGTTGACGAATTTTTCACTACATCATTTGCCACTGTGTTGATCCCTACTATGTCAGTTGTACTGCTAAACATACCTGTGGGCAAATGTATGAAAATGTTGAAATCCCCCAACACTCCTTTTCATTTCAAAAGACTGCGCCAGGTTTCCCCATTTATTTTCCTTAAAAACAGTACTACTGGCTAGAATCCTCATTTAGGATGTTGCATATATTTATTTGTGTATTGAATTCAATTGATACAAAATAAATGTATTTTAGTACCTGATGTCTATTACCTGTAAAGGCCCATTGTGCCTGCAGGCCAGGAAAACACAAATGAGAAAACACAATTTTAGCAAATCTGAGACTTTTAATGCCAGATAACTTTTGAAAGTGAAGCTAATCTGGTAAAATGATTTTCCTTTTTGGGATGTTATTGTGTAATGGTTTTGTGTAGGTGTATTTCAGTTCAATGCCAGACAGCACAATTTGTTTTTAGGGATTCCTGACAGTAAAAATGTCTGAGGTGAGTTATGTGTTCCTCAGACTCTGACCAGGTGTGCAAACGTGTGCCTGGGGTCAGTCTTACTGCTGTTTGAGTCATGATTAAATTTATCCAACATCAACCTTTGCCTGCCTTTGATTGGTCTGTCTGCCCTTTGATATCATCTACAATAAAAAAACGACTGACACAAATGCTGAGCTTGACACATTAGTGTTAAAAAGAAAGTGTATGGCGCCCTCTTCTGTCCTAAATGATTTCACAATGGAGTAAACTTACATGGACTAAACATTCTATAGTAATGTAATATAAGACATAGGAATATAATTAAATAATAACCCAAAAATATGCTTAAATATTAGATGAAAGTAATTCTGAAATGCTAGACCTAAGGCTGCTTATCATCTTTGAGCGCAGCTGTGGTATTGATGCTGGAGTAATATTGCAGACACATGCTGGTGTTTTGATTGTTGGAGCGATTAGCGCTGGCAGCAGCCCCAGAGGAATGTTGGGCGTGATGCACTTGTGTTGCATTCAAATGCACTACTAAATCGAGGAATATAATCCCTTTAATAGAAAGTGATTATAGTGGCCATAGAAATTGATATTATATGTAGTTGCTACTTTCCATTAATGAATTGTATATTAATCTTAGCGGTAACTTTTCCAGTGGAGAATCCACCACTTGTTTGTGACCATGGAGATGTTAATTCTTTGCAAGTAATGTTCCAAAGTATGACATTAAACCCCATAGAGACAAGCAGGTGACAACACCAGTTACAAGTCAAATCTGTGGAGAGTAAGCGCCAATCACTTTAACAATATTTTTTATAAAGGTGGTTTTAACAATAAAAACCTGTAATTGAATTAATGCATGGTAGATAAGTTTAAAGCTATACTGTGAAAAATTTCAGGCAATTAAATAACATCTCCATGGACACAAGAAGGTGGTGAACCTTCCATCAGAAAAGTTACATATTTCATAGTGCTTTTCTCAATGTATATTTATTGTACAGTTTCATTTAAGATGTTCAGTGTCCATCATTTGATATTTGCAACATATGTCTCTATAGAAATGACTGTAGTCATTTACATAGTGCACCTTTAAAACATATGTTAGGTCACACTTGAGTTGTTGAATATTAAGAGTATAGTTATATGCACTTGCTTGACTTTGAGTCTGGTTTTATTTTACAGGAGCTCTCTCTAGATTACAGAAGCCACTCGCTGTCCAGTCGAACTCCGACTCCTCCAGGACGCTACTCCCCTAACAGCCCCACTGACCGAGATGTGCCCATGTCTCCACGGCGCAGGTAACCATCCTCTGGCACAATAGTACAACACTTTAAAGACGAGTGCTACTCAAAGTATTTTAGTGCACAAATATAAAAAAAACAACTATGCAGCCACCCTGGGAGCCTCATTGCCAAATGAAACTGACGCCAGTAATAATTTAAACCTTTAAAATCCAGTTAATTTGTGTTTTGTTTTTGACTTTAGTTCAGTCAAAAATAAATTTTTTAATTATATCTTGCAATCCCCAATTTAGTGCCCTGCAACCTTGACCCTACTTTCAGAACCACTGTATTACATAGATATATCACCATAGGCTCTACAAAATAATATATCAAATGCAAATGTTCTGTGTAAAAAGCTAAAAAACTATACTACAGCTGTATGTCTGTAGCATCCATCGTCTGTGAATCAGAAACAGCTGTCAGGAACTCGAGACGCTGAGCTTAGATCCGGACTTCTCTCTTTGTGTTACTTTACCAGGTGAACTGATAATTAACATTTTAACTTTTAAAATTAAGTGCCCCAATTTGTCCAACCAGTGCTCTCTGTGATATTTGTGCAGCTGACGGAAGCTAATTGAGCTGTTTGCAGCTGCACTTTTGTTCCAGACATTACAATTATGTTTAGAGCTTTCAGGAAACCGTATATTGCATTTCCCACCTGGAGTACCCTTTGCTGATGAGGTGACAGTCCGGCCTGGTCATTTGACACACACTGCATGGTTTCAATTTACTCAGTCTGTGTTATTTATTTTTGCCCATGTGTTTTGCAAAGTAATATTAAAAACGTCTGAAGGACCTTGGACAAAATGATGGAATATAGAATCTGTGTCACTACACAGACAAGATTCACAAGTAGATTCTTCACCATGGTACAGGGTTATACAAGGGTTTTGAGATTAAATTAAAGTCTTTTGTGTCCAGAGACCAGAGGTAGGTGACTTTTCTTCACGTTGCTGGATATGACCAGTGATTTGGTAGAACTCTGTGCCCTGTCTGTTCTAAAAAGCAGTTTCAATTTTGTATTTATTTATTTCAATCGGTGATGCTCATTTCTTTGTTTATATTGAATCTCTTGTACATTTGTTTATGCCCAGACTTAAATGTTGTACTATGTGCCAGTCTCTGCTGGAGAGTCTGATTTCTGTGTTTTCACATAGCGAGGTGGTTGACTTTGGCCCCAGCCTCCCTTTGGGAATGTGGAGCCTGTGATATGACATGTCGCCAACTATAGTCAAATCCAAACACCATATTTCGCCTAAAAAGTCAGATTTCACTTCTCCCCCTAATTGGCCCCCAGTCCAGAGACCCCAGCCTGCACACAAAGCTTCTTCTTGCTTTCATTCACCCAATCAGAGACTCAGAGCCACCCATGTGCCCGCCCCTTTGCACTGCCCAGCCAATCAAAGCATACCCATGGGCACACCTTTCAGTCGGGCTATTGTTTTTCTGTCTGGTCTGCTGTAGATAGAGAGAGGTGTGTGTTCTCCATCTGTGCATGCTAATATTTCCTCTTACACACACGGAGGAGTTACTTTAGTGTTTGGGACAGCTGCATGAAACTACAGCTCTAGTTTCTCTCTTTCTGAGGTGAGTATGGCTAGGATTTGTATGGCCAGGATGTCCAGAACTCAGTGTGACTTGCTATATAGATAGTTATTGCTTTGTGAAATGAGGGTGGAATTTAACCTTGTGATGTGAAAATGTTTTGACTGCTCCTAGTTTGAGTTTCCACTATCACTTTATCATTGCTATTGTACTTTCCAGTCTGGGCACAGAAACTACTAAGTTGTTTCTCAGATGCTGACGTTAATGCAAAAATATTTAAAAGCTAAATTTTCCAGAGAACAAGTCAATATCAAGTTTACATCTACTTCATCAAGTGCCTCAATTGCAGAAGTATTATTTTTTTTCCTATGAGCCTGATACATATTTGTTTTCTTCTCATTTGATCTACACTTTCCATTTGTTTGGAGATTGCATGTCAGAGAGAGAAGTTGAACAAAACGAAAAGTGATTGCTCAGGGTGGAGGGAGCGCTTTCATGTCTGGTTTCAATTTAAACCATGTTCGTTGGTAAAAAGAAGAAAAAGGAAGTTACTGTACATGTTTTGCTTTGCTGTGTCCATTTTGCTCATCTTTATCAGAAAGTATTCAACAACATGTCTGACCTCTGGATTTTTACATAAGAAAACAAAATGAGGACAAATACTACTTCTTCTTTTTGTGAGGTCACCACAGGCCATCATCTGTCATCTGAGTCATTTACTTCTTACTTTGGCATCTTATGTATATTACACCAGATGCCCTACCTGGCTCTGGGAAAGTCATGGCAGTCAATTCAAGACAATACTGTCTTATGTTCTCCAGCACTTCAAAATCTCCATGAAAAAGTTCCCTTCTGTTTTTAGTAAACTATAATTATCACTAATTTACTAAGACCTGGGCCCCAAACATAACCATCCATCTTCATAGAGCTCTTCACAGCACAGGTGCAGACCTTAAGAGAAATGTTTTTGCCATTCTTTGTTGAAATTCTGACGACAAGTGGGGCACTCAGTCAGTTAAATTTGAGATGTTTATACTTTTTCTTTTGGTCAGGTGTGGTTGAGGCTCTTGTTACCTGACAGACCAGTTTGTACTGATAGCAAACACTCAGCAGCTGCCTCCAGACACACTGACTGACACGAGAGCACTTGTATCTATTCACACCTCGCCTGCTCTGCTCTATAACCACACGTGAGGTTTAGCTAAGCTGTAAAACGTAACTACTTCCCCACCACATGAGGGAGTTTGTCATTGCACTACTTTTACTAGTTTGTAAATGTGCTAATAGCAGACATGCTATGCTCAAAGCTCTGGCTCTGTGCACGTGTGTTTACTTTGCACTTGACAAAAACATTCATAAAGCTACTGATGCTATTGTGATGTGGCCCACTATATGTCAGCGGTGCTAAAGTACCATACAAATTTAGTAGAGCGAGCAAAAAACAAGGCCTGAACCAGGACGACCCAAGACTGAA
>KN484534.1:109746-129709 GCA_000787095.1 Periophthalmodon schlosseri
CCGCCAGGACCCACCAAGACCGCAGCAACACCCAATCGGGTCTAGAGCTGGTTAGCTAACATGATCATCAAATCACTACTATCACTACTAATAACTGTTAAGATTCCAACTGTCCATATTTTGCAAACCGTTACCTAATGCTTTCTATAAAGCCTTGTTTAGCTTCCCTACCTGCCAGTGTATGTTTGATTAATATTTCCTAATCCACAGTGCATGAGTGTAGAATAGAAGTGACTGTACAGTGACTCTCCTGTGGTGGGGGCTGAGTACACACAGTCTGAGACACGCACATTGACCCTTCCTTCGGGTTTGCACTTAATTAAGGACACATGTTCCTTTAAATCCCTCCTAATGTAATCACCATTTAATCATGATGCAATGATAGTCCTTCCTGTGACATGTTTGTTTTTTTTTCCTCTTGTTTACAGTAGTTCCGGCCCTGACTTTGCCATGCAGAAATTTGACAAAGACTCAGAGGTGTACAAAATGATCCAGGAGAACAGAGAGTCTCGCACTGCGCCTCGACAATCCAACACCTTCAAAATGCTGCAAGAGGTGCTTGAAGCTGATGAGAAAGGTTGGCTTTAGTTCTGCTTTTTGTCTGATTATTTTTTTTTAAACATATGGTGGTCTTGTATAACTAAACACACAGTAATTATACCAAGAATATATAATTTATCAAGTCTAAATGAGGGCAAAATATTATCTAAAATGAGCCCAAACCAAGGTAGTTCTAAATAATTATTAACTCAAAAGAGGACAAAAACATCAGTAGATTTTTCTCTAAATTAAACAAATATTCAAAGTCCAGAAGGCCCCGCATACCACCAATGGCACACGTACCACAGTTTGGGAAGCCCTGCTATAAATGATAGAAAAGTCATGAATGTATTGTACAGTTCCTCACTAATCATGTTACAGAAAAGAGGGAGGGAGGGGAGTGGATATGGGTTTTATGCATTACTTTGACTGATTTGAGAGCAAATCATTTAAGACAAGGCAAGCATTCCTTCATGACACAATTGATCAATGAGTGAAAATCAATCTGAAACATTCCTTATTACCGGTGGGAATAGGGACAGCAGAGTACTGTTCCTGTCTCAACACTTTTAAACAGTTCTGTGGTTTTTTTCAGAGGCTGTGCTGATGTTTCCAGGAAATCTCTCTGCCAACCCGCCCAAAACCAGCTCCGTGGCGGGAGTCAGTAAACACCACACCTGTGAGAAGTGTGGCACTAGCATTGTGTAAGTAGTAGGCATCACTCGGTATATCTGCTGCAGATACATTAAAAGTATTAATGCATTGAGTGCTGCAGCTTATTTGACTTGAAAATGATGTTGGCCCTCGCATTTTGCTTGTACCTGGTGGCAGTAACTCACTCAGTAGATGTTTGCCCACTAACACAAGGGTTACTGGTTGTTCCTGCTGGTATTGCATTTTGTCAGTGTCACTTTACCCAGCCTTCCTGTGTCTTACGTACATTGCAGTATAAATGTGTGAGTGTGGATAGGCGAGAAGTCCAGAGATAGAAAAGTGCTGTATAATTGTATTTATTTCTCTGGTGTTTCCTCACAGATCACAGGCTGTGCGCATCACGGATGATCGTTTTCGCCACCCCGAGTGCTACACCTGCTCAGACTGCGGGTTGAACCTGCGGATGAGAGGGCACTTCTGGGTGGATGATGTGATGTACTGTGAGAAACACGCCAACGAGCGGTACCATGGGCCCGGCCGATCTCCTCATTATTGAGATCTCTTACCTGGCCCAAAGGACACAACGGGGTTCAGCCCTAACTGAACTAAGGACCTATGGACAGACATAAGGGTGGACTGTCAATAACATGCCAGTGGAGTTTCTTTCTTGATCACTTTTTTGCTGTATTGTATTATGATTACTTTTCTTGCAAACTATTAATTGTATATGACCCAGTCTATACAGTTTATAAAACTCTGTAGATGCAAAATCACCTTTATTTGCAGAACTTTGAACTGCAAGATGCCAAAACTTTGAAAAACTTGTCTGGACTGGTCCCAACAGTTTGAGGCGCTGATTAATTAGATGGAATTCTGTGTTAATGAAATGGGACCAAACCTTATCTATTGCATGCCATCAGAGCAGTGCTGTGTGGGGTGGTGGCTGTGTGGAGTACATGCTTTTACATGCAGAGGTGTCAGAGCCTCTGCATGCCTTCCTAACAGCTGCATGAGTGATCTGGGTCCAAGTGAGCAAATGGTTGGTTCATTCTGTGCCCGAAAATGCAAAAATAAAAATAAAATATATTAAAAAAAAAATTTGACTTCACATAAGCAATACATGTTGTTAGAAATATAAAATAAATACAGACTTGTGTTTATGAGGGACTTATAAGATGTTCATTTTGACAAATAATTTGTTTTGTTTTGAATATGTTGTTTTGTATAGACCGTGCAGAACAGATGCACAGGACATTTAGTGTGAAGTTGTGAAGATGCAATACACTTGTCCAGTTTGCAGCAGTACCCTGAGATTACTTTGTTCACATTTAATGTGGCACTTAATAAATTATATACGATTCTTGTGGTGTAATATGTTGCATATTGTGTCATGTAAAGTGGTCACATTCATTTCTTCCAGTTGCCCATCCTGACTAAAACACACAGGTGTAACCCATTTGTCTGATTGTACCATGGACTATAATGTTGTTGTCGTCTAATAAGGAGCAGCTGTGCTGTGGCTACAGTTTTAAATGTCCAGATGGGGTCAAACCATTATGGCAAGACAAGTTTATTTGTATAGCACAAGAAAGGCATTAAAATCAAGATACAACAAATCAAAACAAATAATCACAAATCATCATAAAATTTACTTTAAAAGAGAAGAGTGCAGAATAAAAACCCTTTCAGTCATATGCACAGCTAAACAGAACTGTTTTGAGTCTGGATTTAAACATTGCCAATGTCAATTGTCATTGTCAATTATGGGAAAATTTCTTCAAGGAGAAAGCCATTTTCTTATAACAACTACAGATAAGTGCTGCAGTTGTTCTTTTTAGGCCTAGGCCTATAGGCTATTTAAAGGGACCGTTTCAGACACACATTTGTTTTTCATTCTGGTGAGTGCATAAAGACAGAAAAACACGTGAGTGCACATGCATAGATGTCACTCAGCAAGTGACGGTCTTCAGACATGTAGGCTTTAGATGCTGCCAACAGAGGGCAGCAAAACCACAGAGATTGTCTCCGACCAAACCTGCAGTCAAAATCCTTTGAGAAAAAGAATGTGGTATTTTATTATTAATAATCAAGGTCTTTCCGTTGGCTAAATGTGCAACGAACGTTTACATACATTTCCATGTCCTTATGGTCCTTCCGGGGTGTGGTGTTCTGGTGTCCCACTAGATGTCGCACTTTATCCAGTTTGTCATGTTGCTTCCCGTGAAGCCCATCTATTTTTCTTACCGCTACTGCACTGCATGTACTATGTTCCAACTCTGTAGTGTGTATTTTTATATCTTCTGTAGCTCTGTTACTGTTACTTACCCACTGCAGCCGCAGACATTTATCATCAATTTCAAATCTCAGTTGTAGCCTACCTCACTTCTTTCCTGTAACCTACCTGAATGGGGTGCAGATGTGGATTTAGGGGAGAGCTGGAGAAATTGTTGCTTGGCTTTAGGGAGCTGCACAGGGCTGTAGGGTGCACCAAGAAAATGTTGGAAGAGCATTAAAGTTTGTCTGGATGTGATTAAGTACAATTTGATGTAATGCGCAGTTTGGGACGTGACATTTCAAATGGAAACTGCACTCTCCAGATGCAAATGATTTAGGCCCGCGTAGACGGAGGGGGTGTTGTACTTGAAGCTTTATTTAACAGCTTGGATAAACAGCTCCGTGTTTCATTGCCGGAGCGGGCGTCCTTCCACTCCTTGTGCTTTCTTTCAATAATCACACTGGCTCCAGAGCGCAGTATCATGTACAGGAATAACAAACCAGCACAAGGCACCATTATATTACTGCTACGTCTGAGGTACCCCCATATTAAGTATGACTATGAGTGCATGTCAAACCCAATCGTTTTAGCCCCTTTTCAAGAACATTTTTCTTTCACCTTCTCGTATTATGACAGTTTTTCCCTCTGCTCTACTTTTTCCCTGTGCTACTCAAATATCAAAAATATTTTAAACTTAGATCTGGGCAGTAAATGTTCCAACCACAAACTGGTGGTTGGCAAATCAATGAAAGCAAAGACTGTATAGGAAGTTTATATAGCTACAGTATTTTGAGATGTGTGTGTGGCTCTACAGTCTCAAAACGTACGGCTTGGCTATGTCCATAAATTAACATCTGCGGCTTGGGTTTGAAGTTAAGGAAATTTATTATTTGAGTAATTATTGAAATGTAATGTTTCCTCATCAAATCAAGCAAGCAGCAATGCCATTATTGTAAACGATTAGGTTATGATTAGGTTATGTAGACCCTTATATAGTCATCTTATGTGCTCTCTGTAGGTCTCTGTTAGGGCAAATTTATCAGTATGTTCTTCTCTAATGAAAATGTACGACAGTAAACGGTTTATTCTTCAAACAAGTGTCGGGACCTCTCACAATTGAGCCTTTCATATCAACAGTTACATACAGTGTAACAGTTGCACAAAGTGACAGAGAGGTGGGCTTGGTGCAGGTCACGTGACGTCTTTCCCTGCATGTTCTGACATGGATGCGCTAGGACCCGGGGACCATACGCGCGCCCTCCGACGGAATGGGCGCACTTGGGCTGTAGCTTCTTGAGTGAATAGCGGTGTGACCGGGACAGAGGCGAAGAAATCCGCTACTTTTGGAGCTCAAATCTTAGGACAGTGAGAGAAAATTTTGTTTTCTGTTCTTGATTTCTCATGTGACAACCTTTCGAGAGTTTGTGTTTAGAAGGGAGTAGAAAACGGGCCTTGAAGAGTTTGCGACGCGACTGTCAGACAGTTTTGTTCACTCCAGGGAACATTGGATGGGACGTGTGAGTAGTGGGACCAGTTTCAGAGAAATAAAGTTTTCGTGCGTAACCTGGATGTGAGTTCATAACACTTCTACACTTTTGGATTATCAATTTGGAGAGGACCGTGTGGCTGCTGCAACATAACGGTGCTGTGTGAGTAGCGCTCAGAGTTTCAGCCTGGAGATATGGGATGATGACCGGAGGAGGGGGTGCAGCTGAGGTGTCATCCAGCCCGAGGACAATGTGTGGCATCCCCGCGCGCCTGGTGCTGATGCTGCTCCTCTTTGCGCTGCCTTTGGAGCTTGGCCGGTCACAGTACGTTTGTCCCGGACCCATCGCCTCCACCGGGGGCTGCAGCTGCACGGACGAGCGCTCCAAAGGCCACGGTGTCCAGGCGCTGGGGAGAAGAGTAAGCTGCAGCAAGGAGGAGCTGTCTGAGCCTCCGGATCCCAGTCTGCTGCCCAACAAGACCGTCACTCTGTGAGTTGAAATAAACTTTTTTTGTCAATCAAAAATGATTTAACAAACCTGGTTTGGTTTCCATAGTAAACATATTTCATTTATTGACAAATTATTTGTTGGTCTTTGTTTTTTGCTGTTTGCTTGCTTCACCTTATGCGTTCTGTAATATTTGGTTTGAGTGCAACAGAGGTGGCTTTGAAACACTGCACCAGGCCTTCAGTGTCATCCCTGCTGCATATCTGTGACCTCACAGTGTCAGTACTCAGGACTTGTTGCAGTAATCTGGCTTGTGGGGTCAGAAGTTTACATCTTGATCTAGTTTTGACTGAACCAGAGCTGTGTGTCTCCTCGGTCTCTGTACTACATTTAGAGAGATCATTGCAAGGGCAGGCCACTGTAGTTGTCATTTTGGTCCTGCCTCTTTGACACAACTCTGTCACTTTAAATTTCACTCACTGTTTGCCCACCATTGCTCCTCTCTCCCTGCCCAGCTGACTCCCGGAGTTTGTAAAAATAGAAAAAATATTATAGCTCTCAAGCCCTTTGTCCTTGACTTGCTTTTGTCAAAAAACCCTCCTCCATATGTTTCTACAACTACCAATTTATCTGCCTTGAGTTGACAGTGTAAATCATGTGCTGTCATTTTCCTTTGGCCTAGAGTTTATGCCGGATGCCCTTCCTGTTCGGGACTGACACAGATAATACTGTGATCCCCTATGACTAGATTCAGACTGCTGACTTACTACTTTATTAATAGTGATTTAGGCACCGTCATTAGCCAAAACACATTAGCGACTGTAATAAATAAACTAACTATCTCTCAGTGACACATTTTTCTGGGTGGTGTTTTCTCACTGGAATTTAATTTTGTCATCACTTTGGTTTGCAGCTGCTCTGACTTTAGCTAGTTCCCACACAATGTCACATACTTGATGCTTTGACTTTCAGTGGGAGTACAACAGAACGGTACATTTTCAAAACATGTTGGCCTTCCCAAAATCTCCCTACGGATCAGGCATCTGAGGTAAAATGAGGAGATTTGTGCCCCGGAGAGCCAGCCTGCATACCATTTATAGAGCCTTATGTGTCTTTCATAATAACATCAATATACACATCTGGCGAACACATTGTATTGGAGGCACAGGAGAACATCCAAATGGATTGGATGACAATGTAGTTTATTAAAAATAGCAAAAAAAAACTTCTTATCATGTTCTGATGTCCGCCATTTTCTTTACCTAGATTCTTTATTTTCCCCAAAAAGTTTCCCCATGCAGTGCTTTTGTTGTAGCACTCTGCATTAGCTCCAGATGTGGAATGTGGGAAGCAGTGCTGATATTCCTGTTGTTCCTGACATTCCAGAGTCAGGCTGCAGACACCATCCCAAACCGTCCCGTGGTGGTCGACACCTGGGACCTGCCCTTGTACTGAATCTGTGGTCATAGCTGCCTCTACTATACTCCTCTGTGTATTACCGAAGACCGGGGTCCGTGCAAGACACAGGCACAGGCTTCCGGGCGGCTGCTCAGTGTAATGCACAACAGCTGGCCCCTGTGAACATTCCAGCTGAGGCCCCTTAGCCTCATGGGAAATCCCGACGGGGTTTTGTTTATTAAAACTATTAGTTAGCCTGTTTGTTGTTCCTGCCAGCCATGAAGAAGCAACCAGTCGCTCCTATACTCTCACCTTTTCTGCACTTTGATTGGCTCTTGGACTGTATTGTTGTTGCAATCGATTTCAGTTTTTCTTACTTTCTGACATCAAGCACCACCTCCTGCTCCATCCAACTTTTTACATGTAATTACAAAATGCAGAAAAAATCCAAATAAAAACCAGACCAAAAAAGGTCTACACTGTCTCCAAGCACAAAATCACAATCAGGGCTGCACTGAACCAGGTGATCACTCAAAACCAGGATGAGACAGCTCACAACCAGAACTAACCCAGAAAAACAATCTGGTTTTAATCAGGACTAAACCAGCTCCCACTGAGGTCTTTTGAATGTATGCAAACCTAATTAGGCCCTGATCTTCAAATCTAAATAAAAATTGGATTAAAAATATTTGAAAACTGAAGGCCTATGGTGCTATTGTCCAGTGTGAATTTCTTCCTTTATCTCCTTTCTTGCTCCCCTTTCTACCTCCTTCTATCATGAGTTCATCCACACGCAGTAACTCTCAACCTAAATATTTAGTCGTCTTGGTTGGAAACTGCCATGTCCAAACTCTTTCCAGATGTGAGCCTGCGCACGGCCTTGTGTTTAGGGCTAATTATGCACAGCCCGCGGAGCTGAATCACAGAGAGAGGAAGAGGAAGGGAAGGGAGCAACCGATAAGAGTGTGAAAGTTAGAAAAAAAAGTGGGATTTTAATGAAGGAAATACTTAAAGAAGTCAGCAGAGGAGGTAGGAGAAGTGGTTAGGGAACAAAGAGAATGAACGAGGATGGATGGAGGAGGGAGAGGAGACGCTTGGCAGGCGCTTCAGAGAGATGTGCCCCCAGAGACTGAAAACAGTCAGGAGAGGAGGAGCACAGCAGCGCGCCATTCAAATCCTGGGAAAACGTCAAGAAATACAAACTTTATGAAGATTGGGACACCTTCTTACTAGAAGCGTTCTAAGCCCAGAGTTTCCTCAATATATTACCAATTACCATGTCACAATACATATCACGGAAAAAGAATTTACTAAAGGCATTTTATCGTTTATTATTTTACTTATCAAAATTCATGAGCTAACTTTATATTTTCATTTTGTTGACTTGTAATGCAATGAATTTCACCCTTCATATAAGTACGGATATATTTAGTGTCACTAGTCCAGCTGTTACAGATTCCCTGTTTGATGAATGGATTGTACAGAATGTATAAGCTTTTAACCTACAGATACTACAGTGGTGATTTATGGTTGGCTTAGGCAGTGCCATTGGTTTAAGGCCGCTCTGTCCTTGGCTGATGCCCCTTTGTCAGAAACAGCTGCGGTGTGGACTGGACATTTGTTTCAAGCCATGTTGTACTTGAGCCAGAAATGCCAGGGATGTAGTCTGTAAGACAATGGTTGTAAATAGCAAAGTCGCCCATGTGCCAGCCCTGTGGTGGTGTTAGAAGTTGTGTTGGTGGAAGTTAATAATTATTAAAAAACAAACTACTCTATACTTAAAGGTGTACTATGAAACCTTTCTGGAAACTTTTCTCGAGGGTCCTCCATCTACTTGTCTGTGTTACTGCTTTGCCTAGAATGTTCCACAGTATGGCATTAAACTTATCTAGCCTATGTGGGCCACCAGTCCACCAGACCAGGTTAGAGGTCAGGTCTGTGGAGAGTCGACACCACTCACACAAGAATACATGTTTTTCAAGGTAGTTTTCGTTGCTGTAATGAAACACTTGATGAAAAAAATGGAGGATAGATCAGTTTAATGCCATACTGTAGAATATTTCACACAAAACAATAACATCTTTATGGAGACAAAAACGCAGCAGAAAAGTTACCTTATTATCAGTAATATAGCACTGTGTCATTGTAAATCTTTTTATTTGTCATTCATAAAACTATTATAACTCAGATATTTGTCAGTTATAGTTTCTTATCAGCCTACTCCCATTTTATTGCTGCTCTCATCTTGATGTTTTGTGTCTAATGATGTTGGCAGGAAACTGAACCTCTTTGAAGATAAACTGCATTTGCCTTATTTCTTTACCACAAACGATCACTTATTCATTTTAACCACTACCAAAAATCTGTCATCAATTTGATGGGTTGCTAACTTGCTATCTCATTTCTGTCATGGCCAAATCACTTCACCAAAATTATCTATTGACCAACGAGTCTTTAATCGACAATCTTATCTTTTGAGTCACATGGTGGTTGTCAGATGTGGGGCGAGTGGAGATATACCAGAGAACAGCCAGATGTGTCCGTGGTTTACGTTTAAGACGGGAATGACTTTCAATGAAACGTCCAGAATCTTATCAGGGGGTGAATTCCAGTGAGACATAGTTTATTTATGTGAGTCTAGGTGTTGAGAGGAATAGAGAGGGGGGTGTAGCTGCTTCTCTTCCACCCATGTTAGGTTAGGTGGGGCAGCGGTCAGCAATAAATCAAAAAAGCAAACAAAAGCATGACATATGATCTGGGAGCTTTCTGCTCAGCTGCAGCACCTGCCCATGCCACACAAGTCCAGGATTTTGGTAAAAGGTCAGAGAAACTGGATCAGAGTGGGACATGTCCGCTCAATAACAGGTTTTGAAAGCACATATCACTTATCGCCTTATTATGTTTGTTGATTAAGAGTTAGTGCAGTTTGGAGAAAAGAACGATATCTGTGTTGTCTTTGTAATATCATTCCCTCCAGAGAATTTGTTTTATTATTATAGTTTTTTTTTTCTTTTGCTCTGCTTTGTCTTATCTTTCTCCAGAAATGTCTGATTTTGAGTTTCCTTTGCCAGAACTTCCCCCTTCCTCAGAGCTGACCACAGCTGCCCCTCAGGTTCCTGTCCGGGTCAACAGCACTGGGGCTGCAATACAGAGATAATGGCTTTTTCACAAGAGTCCTGTCATTTCATACGTTTAACCTTCATTTAGTTATAACCAGTTATTATTGACTCCTCATTTAACTTGTTTCAACATAGTAGTAGTAGTTGTATGTAGTAGTAGTAACAGCATGTGGCTGCAGCATAGGCCCAATGCCCAGTATCAGTTGCACTACTTGTATAGTATTAGTAGTTGGAGTTCCAATGATTTTGCTGCTTTGATTTTAATGCAGTTTGGTGTAATTCATCAGCGACTGTGAAAAGGAAAAACATTACAACGAATACTTTAGGGCGAAGCGTCACAACAGTGGAACAAGCTGAGAAACTTTAGTTAAATCCAGTTAAAACCTTTCCCATCTTTCCTCAAAAAAGTCCATATTTCTGCTAAAATAGGCCATGGTACATTGGTCGGCGTCAAACTGTTTGTTTTGGTTCATTTGGCTGCATTGCCTTTCGCTTCTGCCCAAACCGCAGTGCTGCCCTGTGATTGGTGCAGTCTCCGTCCCACTGGTGGCTCGGCCCCAATCACAACAGCACAAGCGGGACAAGATGGATTCTCTTGAGTCTGTGAATTCTCAAATATTGTGGGAATTCATCTTGCTGTGCAAGGTAAAGAAACTTCAGCCAGCTCAGCTTGCCTAAAGATAAATGTGGTGTGTAAGTGATTGGAGGTGTTCAGAGGAGCTGCAGCCCTTTGGCAGCCGCGGTTCAGTCCCCAGAGCCTCAAAGTGTGGAGATTGAATAATAGTCTTAAAGATTTTCCAAATGCTCACAAACTATTAAAGTAACACAAAGTATTATTATGATTTGATCCCACAAATATCAGTTGAACCTATCATCAGCAGCGTCTTACCCTAAGCCTCTCCCTCACACCGTTCAGTAACATTTATTATGTGCTTACTGTAACATATGACCACAAAGTATTAACAGTCAGCCCCAATCATATTTTATGCCATTACTAGGGCTGTAAATATGAGATGGTTCAAAGCAACAGGAACAGATGTGAAGATTTGCAATATGCATTTAATAAACTGTGTTGATTGATGAAACCACAAGCTGTAGCTGCTATGTGTGTGCAGCAGCAGCAGTAGCTAAATTAAATGGCCAATTGGAAAGTTGCGTTATATGAGCTTTGTCCATTTTATTGAATGCATAGTTGGAACATATTACTTTTCTGTTCACATTGGCCACCCCACTTCCGTAAGTCTTCCCCAGGGCTGCCTTGGCTGCTATAGTACCTAACCACTGAGAATAGACTGAATCAGTGATTCAGTGAAGCACTTTGAGGATCTTGAAAGTTCTATTTAATGTGCAACTACTTTGCCTTTGTGAAACTGTTTTTTTCTCTCATTCGGAAAGTAAAATCATTGAATTTTTCTCCATTTCCAGGCAACAGACATGAGCATCAAAAACAATCTTTACTCCGTTACGTCCAAAGGCACTGTGAGAATATCTGGGGCAGAAACATTTTATCTGACCCTTTGTAAAAGTAGCCTGTTTTTCCCAGCAGCCTTTGCTCATGAACAGAAAACAGTGGGCAGTTATGAGAGCAGACAATGAGACAGTTTGAGACAGGCATTCCACTAATCACTTGTGAATGAGAAGAAACTAAATTGCCTCATTAAAGTTTAAAAACATTGTGATTTGGCTTTATTTCTACATTTGCTCTGATATTTGATCACATTCATTCAAATATGTCTTTATTTGCAGGGAGTGCGTATAGGCAAGTTTAAGGCGAGTTTATTTGTATAGCACAATTCGTACACAAAGTAACTCAAAGTGCTTTACAGAATCAGAAAGACATTAAAATCACCATACAACAAATCAAAACATAAATAATCACAAATAATCATCATAAAATTAACATGAAAAGAGAAGAGTGCAAAATAAAAACCTTTCAGTCATATGCACAGCTAAACAGAACCATTTTGAGACTGGACATTGTCAAAGTAGAGGCCTGTCTCACATCTTCAGGAAGACTGTTCCAGGTTTTAGCTGCATAAAACTGAAACACTGATTGCCCATGTTTATGAAACACTGATGCCCATGTTTAGTCCTGACTCTGGGCACCAGCAGGAGGCCGGTCTCTGAAGTCCTCAGAGTGTGAGATGGTTCATATGGCACTAACATGTCGGAGATGTACTTTGGTGCTGGGCCATGGAGAGACACAAGCAGAGCTGCTTTAAAGTCTATATATACACAAATCTACACAGACATAATGATCGTATTTATGGTCAGAACTGCTGCATACTAAACTTTCCCTCAGAACAGCATTAGTTTAATTGTATTGTAATTTATAGAGAAAATATATTATATGGGAGTGGTCATGTTCATGGTAAGTGATTGTAGCAGCTGTAGTCTTGTGTAGTCAAAATGTTTAATGATGTTTCTGTTTACAAATGTTCTTTATAAACAGTAAATAGCCTAAATGACCTTTACTGCCTGCCGTATTCCAGTATTTGTGCAATAGCCTTATTTTGTGGACAGCATCTTTTTTACCCTCACACATGGGCAGGGCGTGCATCACCACAACTCCCTTAAAATAGTCTTCAATCCTCCCCCTCTGTAATTAGAGACATTTTAAAAACCTGTATTTTAATTTTAGACCATGCAGTAGCTTTTTGGACCACTTATGCGTGCACCCACTCACACATGCAAATACACACTTTCAGTATAAATAAATGTGATAGGTCGCACACACAGAGCCACAAACCACAAAGCCAGTCTGGTAACCCAAGCACAATGCCCGGCACTCTATAATAAGTGGTTGTGCGTATCAAATTCTGGTTCCAAGGCATCATGGGTAATGTATTTCCCTATAAGCCATAAATCTCTTCTTTCATGTTGTTTTGCAATTCATACTTGAACATCAGCAATTTGATCTTTTCTTGTGGCATCTCTTCACTCAATAATATTTGGAAACTGATTCAGTGTTTTGCATGTAATTTCACGGATGCTCCCCTGACAGTGCGTAAATGGAGCTAGTGTAGTTTGTTGGTGTTCCCTCTTGCTAGCTACAAGCCCTTTAGCGGAACATGGGACAATGGCAGCTTTCACATTTTGACGTGAAGTGCCTGTTGTCCTCGAGGGCATTTAGTTCCTCTCTTGCATTCATTTGTGTGAACCAGCGCAGATTTTCAGAGCAAGCACAGGGCACACGGGGGCTCGTCCAGGACAGCAGAGTTTCCATGTTTGCACTGTACAAAAGGGTTAAGTATTTCTGGTTTAAGACCCTTGTATTTTGGTCTATAGAGCTCTCATGAAGTACTTGATGTAACAAAGAAGATGCAGCTACCACATGTTCACAAATGTCCCGGTTTCTTTCATCTCGTGTCTCGGGAAAAGTGTCCTCTAGAGACAAAAGCCTGCATGAATTAGATGAGGTTTTACTCTCGACATCTGTGACCATAAAAAATGTCAGAAATTTGCTTTTAACATTCCATAATACTGAATAAAATAGACTTTCTCAGAATTTGTAGGGCAGTGATGCTATTTGGATCTAATGATGACCCAGTGACAAAAAAAATGGATCTTCAATGGACTAGATATACGTAATTTTGTGCTGGTGTCATAACTTACAGGTAAAATTACTCTATTTTGTGATACAGTAGCCAATTTACAGTTATTTTATTTAGCAGAATAATATGTTCTAAATCTCAAAAGGAGACAGGCCATTGTAGATTTTTTCTGAAGATAAAGATAATTTACTTTTCCCCAAACTCTAAACACTCAGAAGTCCTGCTCTGTCTGGCCAAACCTCAGACATAATTAAACAGCAAACATGTTATCTTCTCTCTGAATTATAACACTCTTCTGTAAAACCTGGTATCACAAAAGCTTCAGAATAGTTCACCAAAACTCTGTTAACCGACCATTGCACATATTATATGTTTCCATATTAGGTGGATTTAGGGCTGAGCAATATGGTGATAAAAATCGAGTTGTGATCTCATTCCTGTGACGATATTATTCTTGAATGTAGCTCTCTGCTCCCACACACTCCTCCTGTTGGTCCCACCCACTCCTCCTATTGGTCAACCTCAGCAATGCACTGGTGGCTTTAACCAGTTGTAATGTGACGAACTTGCGCGTGAACCTTCAGAAGAAGCAGATGACTTTAGTTACTTCTTCAGGGCAATATAAATACTGTGTTTATATGACTTGTGATAAAACTGGAATTGTGATCTGGCTCCAAGAAAATCGTGATATTAACTTGTTGCCATATCGCCCACCCCTAGGTGGACTCAGTGAACTCACCTCATGAAAATGTTACTGCTTCTTTGCCTTGAATGTTGCACAATATGGTGTAACTTATTTGTCTTTCATTCATTCATTTACTTGCCAAAATACCCTGGAGCCAACTGCTTGTCTCTATGGAGATTGCTAATTTTTTTGCTATTTTGTGGAACTTTACAGGCAAAACAAGAACATCTCCATGGAGAATAGAGGGTTTTCTTCCACCAAAAACTTATCCATCCCATAAAATTACAGACTCAATAGAAGTCAATTGGAGATGAGGAAGCCAAATAATTCACTTCATTTCTGTCATTCCTGTTTGGGGTTGCTGCAGTAAATCCTTGTTCTTCTTGGAGGCAGTGTGGAATTTCACTGGATGCCCTTCCTGACAGAACCCTTTTTATTTAACCAAGAATGGGAGTTGCATGAATGACATATTGATTTCAGATTGGGGGAATTGCTTTTTTGTTCAGTCGTGTGTTTAAAAACATCCAGCTGCAGTTTTATACATATAATGCCATATTTGCCCCCATTGTAAATATTTTGGAATTGTATTTTGATGTTAGTTCAGTTTTATTTTCAGTCCATTGCACTTGCTCAAATTGGCTTACTATGTGGCCAGTGTATCTTAATTACATTATAATTCTGATGTTATTCTTTCCACCAATTTGCTCTGTATATATGAAGAAGTGGTGGACAGGATAGCTCTTTGTCTTTGACGTAATGTACTATGTAATGTTTTCAGATCTATTAATCTTGGCATTTGGATAAATTGAACCATCTTGGAAAACCTGCTAACAGCCAAGCTACAAATTAAGAGGCTGTTAAATCCATCTTTTCTGGTTACACCACAATATTTTGTTGATCCAAAACGTCTAACCTCATTACCTCCAGTGTTATGAGTATACAAAAGGAAACGTTGCCATGTCCACTTTAGTTTTCCACAATGATCTGCCAGTATGTTTGAAATGCAACCCTGGGAAAGTAAATAGGAGCGGAGAAAAGGAAAAAACGATTAAAACATGAAGAAATACATTTTACACCAAGTACCAGCTCAGAGAATCGTTGGCCTTCAATGTTGTTAGCAATCTTAATTAACCAAGCGTTGTTCAAATCAAGACATAACTACGACAAAAACAACTAAAATGCTAAATCTACACTCAAACAAGCTAATGTACCCATATGACCTGTACATAGGGTGACCAGATTTTTAACATTCATAACTGGGACACACCCGGGTTGGGATGGCTGGTATGAATAAAAGAGCGTGTGCCCATTCTTGACTCACTTGTTGGCCAGTATATAATCTGAGGGACTTCTGTTGGTTCATTCTGTGCCTTGTGGTCATTTTCAAGTATCATGTTCTGTATTTTAGCTAAGCAAATGACACTATAGTCCCTTATTTACTCTTTGAGGGGCTCAGATTGGTCAAAAACATGGACACCTGGGCATTTCATGTATAAAACTGGGAAAAACATGTATAAATGTACAGGGACATGGGGCACAGGACTCAAAACCGGGACTGTCCCGGGTAAATAGGCACGTCTGGTCACCCTATCTGTACAGTTATAACAAAGCACGTATGACTGTATTGTAAACATAAAGGGATAATGTAAAAAGATAATTATGTTGCGATTTAATTAGCTCTAAGTATTCTCTCAAAGCTTTAACTCTCATTCACTGCTTGATACAGACCATGTGCATTTGTAAGCCAGCACTAATTAAACCCGACTTAATTCAATAATGACGTTTGGAGACCCTCTTAAAGTCTCATTATGCCCTTGGAGGTAGTGGATTTATGGCACGGTACCAATCTCCTTCAAGGGTGCTTGTGTTTCACCTCCCCTGTGGTCCTCATGTGTAAAAGACCTATTTGGAGTTAAATGATGTTTACGCAGTGGGTGCCCCGCTTGTTTTGACTCTGGTCTTTACTCTGGACCTGCGCCTCTGTGTCTGCTGTCGGCCATTCATCCACTCAATGGTGAAGTAGGGGTTAGCATTGGGAAGTTTATATGTCACTAAAATATGACAAAAGTACGGAAATGTGTTAGTTTGTTAAGGATTTTTAGAGCTGTTTGTTTGTTTATGTATTAGATCTTATATTGAATGAAGTGTGCTGATGATTGTGGGAGCAGTTGACAATCTTTTCTTCAGGGTTAATAAAGTTTTTCTATCTGCATATTACAATCTTCCATTCTCACTTAAAATGTCAGGAATTTTAGCCTGTCATGTTTTTCACCACTGTCTTACAGAGGCCACAGTGACCACACAAGAAGTGAACAATACTGACGCCAGCATTTGAGTAAAAATGGATATGCTGCTTGTTTGTGCGTTCTGGAAGTATAATAATGTGTTTTAACACTGTTCACATATTTTGCATGGCTGTGACTAGTGTCTGACAGTTTGCACACAGCTGTATTTGTTGAGGAAGAAGTAGTAGCAGTCCTTGAAGAAGTAACGTGGTTTACTGTAGTGGTTGTTGTTCAAATACAAACTTATTCCAGTCAGAGGAAAAGTGGAAGTGTACATCAGTGCCGTAGTGGGGTTTGCAACATGTTGTCATGGCTCTGTGTGGCTCTGAAAGTCTCTGTGGCTTTAGGAAGCAAATTGAGCAAACCAACAAAGTGAGCGGCATCACACAGGGAGGAGCTGCTGTGGTCTGGGACAGGAACAAGTCTTACCCCTCTGCTGTAAAGACTCACAAAAGCAGCCCGATCTGTATCTCTATCATCATATCTGGCTTCTTACTCATGTGTATTTATGTGTTTTATGAAATTGCACTGTCTCATATCTCAAGCAGCCAATGCCATTAAGTTCTCTTTACAGTATATTATGTCCACAGTCATATACATTACATTGGCTTATGTTGTATCATTCCATTACCATATACCATTTGAAAACCAAGGTTTACTATGACAGCTGATCATAACCAAAGCTACTGTGTTGCTTTAGGACAGTGAACTCTGTGTATTCCTTTAATCCTCCTTGTCCAGGATACTTTTCTCCAGTCGACAGAATTCAGCTTTTTTGTATTAGGACAGTGAAATTGTTATGTTTCCTGTTACTAATATAAGCTGTCCTTTAAATGGGTGGCTATTATCTAAGTGCAGTTGACGTCATGTCTCGTGCGTGCCAGTGACCGAGTGTAACCCCTCTAACTGTGTCTGTGCTCCTCCCATCAAACGAAAGGGTCATCCTTTCGTTTGATGCACATATAAATGAATTAGATGAAATGGCTCGCTGGGATCCTGGAGCCTGACATGTGGCCCTGCGTTTTTCCATTGATGAGGTGGATTTAATTAGCTGCGCAGTATCTTATAAAGGCTCTTTGTGGTCCGAAAGGGTTAAGTGAGTGAGAGATGCTAAATGTAACTACACAGATACAGGCCATATACTGTCTGGAGTGAATTAACACAGTGTCATGACAAAGAGAACAACAGAAATGTCACTCCAGAAATAACATCAAGTCCATCTGCTATCTCATTAGGTATAGAACAAACTCAAAGAAGCAACCACAGTGACAAGCTTTATCAATTCAACGTTAAAATATTTATTGTGACCGTTACAAAACTCTGGATCAAGTTCAGTTCAGGAAATATTGCTTTCAGTTCAGTTCAGGAAATATGCTTTCTAAAAATAGAATGAAATACTGGTCAACTTGCCAAATGTTTGTAGATTTTCAGTTTAGCTTTTGTGCATAGTCCTACGAGCATTGACCTATTCTGTCATATTGTAAGCCACCCATTATTTGTGGATAGATTAGATCCCTGTCCAGACATACAATCAATTTTATGTTACAGCAACAAGCAAGAAGTGTATATTTTTTTACAACGTGTTCACCAAAACATAACAACTACAGCAATTTGTTAAACCCGTTATTGGCTACAAACTTAAAAAAAAACAAAAAACTTTCCAGCCGAAAAAGTTCATGTCAAGCCCTCCTGACTTAAAAACGTCTTCTGGAAAGTGCTCCCAGAACAACCCTTGACCTTTGGAGACTGACTTCAGCATAAACAGCTAATTGGCTGGGTTTCCTGTTTGGCCTGATGGGAATGGACAGCCTATTTCTGTCTGTTTACAAAGCTCCTTGTGCATAGTTGTACTTTCTGCATTGTTTTCAACATGAAAAAAACAAGTGGTCACTGGTTGCATCATTACTGTATAGTCCAAGAAACCAAGCTTTTTGTTCTCAAATCCTTCTTTTTTCCATTTAAATGTCAACTAAAATTGTCTTTAAGATTGTGATAATACTGTGTGAATAGTACATAAACAGAAATATAAAAGATTAGTACAGAAACCTGTTACTGTTACAACCTCACAAACAAACAAACAAACAAACAAACAAACAGAAATTCCTGTATCCTAGCATGTGTTAAGCCTGCAAAAATGGCATCCAGGTTCTTTCTGTCTTCCATTGCAATATTTTAGAGAAAAAAATGAGGAAATTGGATGGGTAAACAAAATTATAAGTATTGAAAATGCAGTTGTCAGAGCTAAAAACACGGCTCAGTTGTGTGCTTGTTTGTGCATAATAACAAGTTTAGCCGACTGTATTGGATTAAACATGTTGTATCATTGCCAGTGACTTTCTCCTCTATTTCCGGCTCTTTGGAACTTTCATCTGGAGCCTGTATCTGGTTATGGGACATTATGAGTCCGCAGTGAGGGCAGGAGGAGCGGGACCTCAGGGCTGGAGCCAGAGGTTCAAACCAGGGCTACACCAGCGAGACACCAATACCAAAAACATCTTGACTCCGTGTTAGTCATTTGTTTTATTGGTGCAGCGTGGTGACTTGTGAACATGACAAATGCTCTCACTGAATTACATTTTCTACTGTTGCCTTTGGAAACATATCTGTCAACAGCAGGGGTGTTCGTACAAATATTGATTTTGGACAATATGGTGATATTTTTGGATGTAATAATTAACAATAACTGTGGGATGCAGATTATTTTGATGCAAAGGCGCCAGTGTAATTTAGAACAGCATTTTATGATATAGACAGATATAGATCTAGCTCTAAAATATGTAACTGTTGAAATTCATGTTAAAGTCAATATGGTGAGGTTTTTTTTATTGCGATTGAGATTAGATTTGGGATCTGTGTTTAAAGCCATAGTATGTAACTTTATAGCCAAAAAACTGAATAAAATAAATGGATTCTGATCAGAGTGCACATTGTAAACAACTCCAGGAACAAATGTGAGAGAAGACTGAAATAGAGAATCCAACACGTTTCAGGACATGAAGTCCAACTATAGGTACAACAAGATTTTTCTATAAAAAGTCAGGATATTTTTGTTCAGGACATTCTATTAAACAACTGTTGCCTTTGTGATTTGATAATTGCGCCAACTCAGATTGTTATTATTATTTTACTGTCAATGTGTGTATCACCGCTTACATGATTCAAGCCAACACAATGTGCTCCCCATTTTCAGATCTTTGGCTAACTGCCTAAATAACGTAAATGGATGTGGTCTGAATTCAATTACGCCCATTATCAGTGAAGCAGGTTTCACATCTTGATTGCAGCCGCGTTGAAAAATCCGGTGTTTAATTTTAGCACATAATGGTAGGAACTGACCGTGTTTTGTACTGTACTACCTATAGATCCGTTTCAAGTTCGGTGTTTTGCTTATCAAAGGATGAGACTGCCTGGAGGTTGTAGTAAACTGCACACCTTCTCCGCCCCTGTGTAAATACTGTGTTTGATTACATCTGCTGCGAGCTGGAGGCGAAGACAGAAGTGTTTTTACTGATGTGGAAA
>KN484534.1:129785-154417 GCA_000787095.1 Periophthalmodon schlosseri
TGCTGCTGAATCTGTAAATCTCAGCTCCCTCTACTAAAGGCGCACACACACACTCTGGATTAAAAACACACTTAATAAACAGCCCATTAGTCTGAATGTGGTTAGACAGAGAGAGAGGGAGGGGGGGAGAGAGAAGAGGGAGGGGATAACGATGGCGTCTTGTCGCCAGTGTACAGCAGTGTCACCTTGAACCTGTGAAATCAAGGTGACAGCTCTGGACTAAACACGGTGTGCATACCTCCCAAATGTCTAAAAATAGATACCAATTCATTTGAAAAGAAACACAGTTACACAATCACTTATTGTTTAAAATACCTTTCAATAAATCTTTTCACAAGTCACAAGTTTCATACTAAAATACATAAGTATACGCATTAAAAGAGTTTGGTGAGTTTGATACTTAACGGTATAGTATAATAATGGAATTGAAATTATAGGAAGACGCTGTGTTTGAGTGAGGGATCATGACCAAATCCTAATTTCTGGTAACAATACATTTAATCATGTATTCATCATGTTTATTTATTGCTAGTAAATTATATGATGTTTCCTCGCACTGTAAAATGCCATAGACCACATAACAAAATGGCTGCTGAGAATAAATAGTGTTTTTTTGAACTAACCTAAGTGTACCCTGGAGTCATACCAGTTCAAACTCAATGGGAAAGGGAAAGACTGATGGCCTGATCTCCTACAATGTGCCGCTGAGCGTTTGAAGTGAAAAGTCGTCCCTTTGATGAAAATAACATCCAAAATGATGATGGTGATTACAGCTTGTCTCCTAATCTGCAGATCTGTCTGTCCTTAACATTAATGGGAAACATCTTAGTCTAATGTCTCTGGTCAGGCTAATCTGATGTGAGGCTAGAGCTCCAAACACACATTTACCGGCTCTTATCTCCCCATGTGACCCTATGTCTGTTTAATCAGTTCAGTCTGCATGAGGGTGTATTATACTATATATATTTATTTAATATTTGTGTGTTTTTTTCACAGTGTCTTGAGCCACAACAAAATCAGAGTTCTGAGAAATGGATCTTTCACTGGACTTTCTGCTCTGGATAAGCTGTAAGTAACTATCTATTACTAACTGTAAAACATTATAATTGGTATATAGTGGTGCTCTGGTTAAACATTAAGTAGTATAAGGTAGTGCTATGGTGGTAGTGCTAAGACTTTTGGAGTGATGTTGGCTGCTGTGACTCAAGTATTGTGACTTGTTTCAGTGCCTTTATAGATCACTCAGTTCCAGCACAGGCTCCAGCAGAAGGAAGATTCCCTCAGACTGTCACAGGCTAATGTTGAAAAGGTCACATAATCACTCCTCAGAGGTTCATTATAGACAAGATATGCAGCCTGTCCGTGGAGCTGAGAGCCTCAACAGTCACCGACATTCACTTACACTGCAACAGTGAGTTCGTGCACATAAGGCAGAACACTGACACATGTTTATATTTAAAGGTGAGCTGTCTTTCATTAAAAAGACAATATATACCTCTATACCTTTAAGTTATATGCATTAACATTATAAGTTTTGAGTGTGCAGTCACATTGCAAAGTTACACACACAGATACAGTAATAAATCATTTCTTTCTTTCAATAGTTTGAATGTAATTTTTATACCTCCATCTATGTTATAATGAGGTGCTACTGCAAGTATGTTTGTGGAATATGTCCAGTGGTAGAAGGTAACAAAGTAAAAGAAGTAAAGTGGTGTTCTTAAGTTGATTTTTTAGGTGTCTGTACTTTACTAAGTACAAGTACATTAGTACATTTTACAGTGGATACTTTTTACTTTTACTTTACTGCATTTGACAGCAGGTATCTGTACTTTTTACTCCGCTACATGTTTGAAACTGGACTGAAAGTAAAAAGTACTTTTCACATGATTTTAGGGGTTATTTTTACCATTTTTACTATGTTCGTGGAAATCCTGACTAAAGTTTTTGAGTTCAAGCTTTTGCTTTGAGCAAACAAAAATAAATACACAAAATTCATGAGAAAAATTAAGTAATGGATTCATATTTCAACTGCTGACCAAACTATGTATCAGTTTTTAATAAATATCCCTATATTCAACACTTTAACAAATTAACACTTGTGTGAAATACTTTTACGTTTTACTCTTTAAGTACCCATTTAAAAATATACTTTAATACTTTTACTCAAGTAGATTTTCATGTGATACTTTTACTTGAGTACGTTTTACCTCTGTATCTGTACTTTTACTTAAGTAACAATATTGAGTACTTCATCCACCACTGAATATGTCAAACTTTTAACATACTATATAGCTTTCCACATTAGTCATATTGAAAATGTCTGCGTAAACCATCAACGTGCACATAATCCAATCGATGTTAGCACTGTGCCCGAACAGAATCGCAGGGTTTGGTCAGACATATTTCTTGTTGTTATAAGACTATAGTGGTGTTGAGGGGGCGGTGAACTGCTGCCGGGGATATTGGTTCCACATGCCACTTTGAGCTACCACCCATGACGCTAACAAGCTTCCCCCTCCCCAAAAAAACTGCTGGAAAAATATGGTAATTTGCTGCTGTTATTAAACCTCTTTAGCGCACACCTACTGCCGCTCGCACCAGACACGCCAGATGAAAACAATAGTGGTGCTGCTGAGATGGCGGTTTCTCCCATTTTACTGTATCCCGTCAGTGTAAAAAGTGAAACAATTTAGGGCCCAATTCCCCGCTAAACGTGTTGCTCCCCGCTGTAGTAAACACAGGAAAATGGTTGTTGAGTGGAAAGTGTTTAGCCTTAAGTCAATCTGTAGAAGATGTGTGAGTCTTTGATGTAAAATGAGCTTGTTTTTGTACGTGTGGACATGGTTCCCTGTCGAGAGGCAGTCAAGGGGGTTCTGGGTAATGTGAGACCGTCCACTAACAAGGCTTTTTACCTGGAGCAGCGCTAAACCTGGCGGGGGGCACACAGTGATAGCAGAGAGTATGGGGGCACTTTTAAGGAAATATAGCAATGAAAAATATTTTAATACAATTAGTTACGTTTGAGCTCATGGGGAAAATGTGTAAAAAGACACATTAAACTGAGAGGGATGGGAATGTGTGACTGCTCAATTCCATTATGTGAGATTTGTACAATTTATGACCAAGCCAACGTGGTCAAATTGAACTTAAAGAGAAGGGCATTAGAACGTATACGTCCTAATGTCCTAAGTGGTAGTATAGGTTTACACTAGGTTTGTCTGAAAATCGATACCCAGACACAAATTTATACTAAACCTAATATCAAAACTATATATTCATTTCAACTACATATTCATTTCAAGTGTTGATTCAGTATTGAGTACTTAGAAGTGCAATACCACAAGTAGTATTGCCCTCCTAAGTTATAAGCAATAGTTGTGGAAGCTTATGTGGCAGTTGCAGCAGTCATAGCAATAGGTAATGTCAGCTCAAGTTACTATATTTTTGTAGAAGGAACTTTTACATCTCAAACCAGCGCAGATGGTTTCACAATCAAAAGGTCATAACTTGTGGAATCGTTTTTCATCCAATTATCCAGCCTGTATTTTGGTAAATCACCCTTTTGTAGAAATTTAAGTTGCACGAGACCAAGGAACAATTAATTATGTCCTCCGTACCTCTACCTATTACTTAACCTCACTCTCACCTCTTCAGTCGTTCTTAGCCCGAAGCTCCATCATTGTTTCCAGTCTGTCGTCTACATGTGCTTGTCATTTTGAGCGGCGGTGTGCACTTACTCATATTATGTGGTCAGTGCTGCAGCCGGGACGTCCCACCAGGCCTCAGTAAACACACACCCGCTCCTTCAGCGCATCGGCCTGTGTCTTTATGGGATAGGGGCACACTGGATTACCTCTTTTGACTTCAGGCTTAGTATATACTTGCGCCACGCGTCTATTCAGAGCTCATTGTGGTTTGATTCATTGTTGTTAATGGAATAAAGCAGCTTACCGCCTCTAGGTTTTAGCCCAACACTACAGCAATCTGCATACAACCCAGTCCTTTCATTGGTCTGTGCAAAGCCACAACTGCCTCCGTAACCTGCCAAGCCACCCAAGGCCGGAGGGGCAATTGAGATGTTTTTGTGCTTTGCCCGATTACTGGACTACTGTTTTTGTAGCTTTTTTACCGCCACAGTTTTATGAAGTTGGAAAATTATATGTGCACATTTACTGAAACACTGCCATCTTTTCTGAAGTAATTTAAATGGACTGAGGTAAAATCTATTGCATTGTGTGCACTATTTCCACATCGACTACTGATCTGACTGTGGTTTCCTGTCAAAACCGTTTCTGTTGATCTCTAAAGAATTGACCCAGACTCCTTTATAATTCCTTCAAATCCAAATATTATACACTGTATGATATGTGGCCTTTTTACATAATTAGCTCCTAATCACCCTCCATTTATTCACACTTTATTTTCCTGCCTTTTGCTGCCCTTGTCCCATTTTTTCTAAAATATCTGTTATCATCAATGTCAACTACATACTCTTATTGTAAATTGTAAAGCATTTGTACAGATATATGTTCTAATCACAATATTAATAATAAACCTTTTTATGGCCTGACCAGCCGGTCTCTTCTACATTCTGTTTGAATCCAGAAGGGTTTGGAACCCGACAATATAGGGTGAAAATCCTCCATCCTAACTTGAGACGGTCCAACCACAGACGCTAATTTGTATTAAGTGTCTTTGAAATGCGGAAGACATCTCCTCTCTAAATATATAACTTCTTTTACCTGAGATAAATAAGAGTTTGGTGCTTTGATTATTGATTCTGCAAAAGTCTGCACTGTTTTTCAGTCCTTTGTGTTGTTCATTTCCCCTTTTTTACATGTAAGCAGCTATGTTTGTTTTTGAGACGAACAGACCGTGCGTCTCTCTAATTGGTTAATCCGCCTGTCAATCACGCCCTCTGAAATTGGCGAGACATGATACGGCTCCAGATCCACTTGTCTTTGTAAAGTTTTGTCAAAGCGTGTGCTTCTGGCTGGACAGGTAACCCTTTTTAGGAACACACTGAAAACATATACATTAAACAAGCATGGATAGATTAGCCAAATGCAAAAAGGTGCCCCAACATTTCTGAATCAGGGTTGTAAACATCTTCCAAAAGCCACATTTGGATCCTGTAACAGTTTTCCATTGTTTGGGCTGAAACACCATGTTGAATCCCCCTGCCTGCTAAATTCACACATTTCAAACTCACCTTAGTGGAGGACCTCACTTCTTTTGACGAGAGCTGAAGTTGGCAAACCCACTAATGAGCGGGACCTTTATGAGTTGTGGACAGATCCCAGCGGCCTGTCTCGCGCTGATTTGAGGCGAGGTAATGAAAATAATGAGCTATGAGTGCCCGGGACAGGCTCTGGCTCCTGTCCAAGCTGCCTGCATGGGCCCCCACTCTGCACCATAGGACACGGGACAGGCAGACAGGCAGAGGTACAAGGGGCCTCATTACCAGGGCCGCTCACCTCTACAGTGGGACTGGGGGAGGCGGAGGCTGGTGATGGATGAGGGACCAGGGCGTAGCTGTAGACATATAGAGCAGTGAAGGGAGGTGGTCAGGACTGGCCCAGGCAAGAGGCAAGTGCTACCTTTTGTAATTATCGATTTGTACTGTACAGCACTTCAGGTGCCACAGGTTGTTATAAATGTGCAATATAAATAAAGTTAACCTTGACCTTGACATACCAGGAGATGGGAGATAAACTGTGTCAACTATTCTGATCCATCCAATAGTTACTTTAGATGGAGCTTTGTACAAGTCTTTAAGTTATATTCAGTCTCTTCATGTCTACCATGTCTACAGTCTACCATGGCACATTTGAATATTTCATTAATAAATGTTAAACTTTAGGTTACAAGAATAAGTGCATTAAGGAACTGAGGGTAACTGGAGCCTGCCTTGTCGGTTATATCGGTTATCGTTATATGCATTACAATAAAGTTTGGCCATAGTGTAATCAAAATTACTGTTTGGTGGTTTGTTGGGTTCAACGCTGTTTAGGTTCAAACTTAGTAACACAATGAATTTGCACTACTTGTAATTGGTGTGAGATTTTGTGATAATGGCATGAGGTCATAATGTCTAGTTTCTATACATGAATTGTATGTTGATGGTAATGGATGTAAAAATAGTTTTCAAAAGAAAGTCTGAAAATGTGTGTACATTTTTATCAACTTGGCTCCAGGCCCTTACTGAAATGTTGTTTATCTAGAACAGGAGCTATTTATGAATCATGCTTAGAGAGGAAATGATAATGGACGTAAAAATATACACAGATTTATCCACAGTCTAAAATAACTTTGCCACTATTACAAAAGCAGAGGAAGCCAGTATACATTTTTGCAGGAGGCTTTTCTGAAACCGAGCCTTAAACTTGCTTCTGCCATTCAGAGGAGCCGAGGTTAGGAAATTGTCCAACTTAAACAACTTTACCATCTGACACGGGGCCAGTGGAGTCGAGATGGCTAAAGATGGTATGGTGGCTGCGAGAGGGAGGGACCAGAACACAGGCCTGCAGTTTGTCCTAAATACATTTGAAGGAGTGTTTTTCTAAAGAAGATCACCATTAGTTATACAGGCGGCTTGACGTATTACTTGGAGGAGTAGTCAAATTGTTATAGATGTCTTAACAGCAAATGGCTTTGGTATCAAAAGATAACTACATAACCAGACTGTTTATTGATCCATGGTGCGATTTTTAATATAAGCTATAATCAAGACTGTTCCTAATGTAGCATGTTGTCAAAACCTGTTGATTACAAACAATTAACACAGACATATATTCTACACGCTAGGATGTCTTCTTTTACGAGCAACTTATTTATCCTGATTAACAGTCATATGCTTTTTTCCTTATTTATGATAGTTACATTCTCTTTTTCATCCTTTTGTTGCCCCATCCCTTTTAAGGTGTGTTGCTGCCATCATTATAACTATAATTAATAATCCTCCTTTGTCAGGTTTTTACAGCAGTTAGAAAGATGGCCATGGTTTGTTTTGGTGCACATGTCAATCACAGGCCTGCAGTCATGGTCAGCTAATGAGAGAGAGGTCCCAGGACGAGGACGGGTGGAGCGGGCGAGGAAGGGGTTAAGCGTGCTCCGCAGTGGGAACAGAAAAGGGGGGTGCTGCTGCAGTTGATGGACTCCAGATGTGTCTCAGATAAACTCAGGGACGAACGGGGTGTGTTTGGACTGCAACACTAGCTCACTCTGGCTTTGGGGGTTTATTGAACTAGCAAGCAAGGCCCTCACAAGAATAGTAACTACAAACGACTTCCAAATAATTTACATTTTTGACGAAAATGTACAGTATTATATTTACACTTTCTTACATGTAAAGAAGCCATATTTTGGTAGGCTGTATCTTTAGTTAAAAAATAGTAGTGCAAGGAGTGACAGTAGCGGCAACATGGTTTTTATATTATTATTTTATTGAACATTCGTTGTAGCACAAAGAGCAATTTGTATTTACAATGTTTATCTTTATGGAAGTGGTAATTTAAGCCGTAGCTGTGTTGGATGGTCACAGTTTGTTCTGCTTGAATGTAGATGTAATGTTATCGTTAATGGTGAAAGCGGTAGAAGATCTTTTGCTATAGAAGTTGTACCCATTATCAGTTAACATGCACACATGCGAGCGCTATACATCCAGTCGGCCCCATACACCGTTTGATAACTTGATATAGTTTCAGTAGTTTTTCTGCGGAGGAACTTGAGCTTTCTCAGGCCTGCTCCCCCAACTTCCTTCTCCTGCTTTCTGTGAACATCTCTGCTCTGTTCCTCCCCCTGCCCACTGCTGCATGTTATAGTCCTCCTACTGGATACAACTGCCTCTGCTCACACTGGTCCCATTCATAACTGCAACATCTGCTGAGTGTCCGTGTTATATACCCCTTACCTCTATTAAAAGTTACAATTCAAATATTACTATACTTTTATAGTATATTTAAACACAGTGAGCCATTCAGGTTAAAATAATGGAAATTTACCTCCATTTGGAATGCTGGTTCAAGTTCTGATGCCAATAATACAGCTTTGTGGTTCCTGAGTTTTCCTTGGCAGTAATATGCAGATCTATTGCAGATTTCAGAAACATGTAATCAACTAAGGGAATTTTACACTTAAAATAGAAGTGTGGCTTATGGTGTGCTTGCCACTAACTACTATATCCAGTTTATTCACAGTTCAAGGTCTTATAGTATCCAACAAAAATTGATACATTTCCAAAGATAAGTTTAAGAAGAAAAACATAATTTGCATGATGATTCGAATTCATTATTTATTATTAGAAGCTATAACCCGTTACCCAGCTTCGTTCAGGGACAAATTGGACAAGCTGTTTCAGATGACGAAAGGTAGATTAGATGTGCAATCAAGACAGGAACCCGACATAAAAATAATTTTGGGAATCAGCAGTAAAAGCAGGAAATTAGAAGAAAAACAAGAGCGGTGCGGATCCTGGTTTCCTGTTTTGGGGGAAGGCCGCAGAAGTAAGTTACAGAGCCCCCATTGTGATAGAGTGCGTTGAAGAGTATAGGGAGGTGGGGTTTGTGGGGCCTTATGTAGGGACGACAAGCCCAGAGCTCAATCTGAGAAACCCACCTGCCCTCCCCATCCTGAACCGGCCGGGGGAAAGCAAGGTAGTAAAAAAAATTAAAAAGGAAACTGTAAAAATAAACGAGCGAGGGCCTCTGGAGATGGCGAGCAGACAGGAAATGACACGCGGCGCAAAAATGGATGACCTTTGGCAACACACCATTGTGCCAACGAACACAGTTTAACTTACTTCGGCCGGTGGGTCTAAAAATGTGGTATGCAGACCTTAGCACTTCAAGTCTGGATTTTGTTCATTTTTGCATACTTATGAAAATGTAGACCACCACTTGTTTAGATTTGATTTAGTTCTGGTTAATCCTAATTTAAACATTATTTATATCTGGATTAGTTCCCGATTAGACCACCTATAGTTAGATCAGATCTGATTAAATACTGATTTTTTTTTTACCATTTAGGTGCATAATTTAGTTCTGATTTAGGATCACTCTTGTTCATTTGATATCAATTTGTCTTATAAATACAATCCTCACCTTTGCCTCACCGTCCCAATGCATTTCTGTGTACTTGTGAATGTTGCTGCAGAGTAGGTCAGTTCCATTATAGCACAGTGAATACAATGTCTAGGAAGAGGAAATTCCTGATTCCAGTGCAGTGATAATGAGTGGCCTTTCCTTTTGCTCAGGTTGCGTTCCCAGCTCTCTCTTGAAACAATGTGAGTGTAGCTCTCCAGACTGTGTCGCTGTTCCTCTCACTCCTCCAAGTCTGGACTGCTTCACACTTGTGTCTTCAACATGACCCTGTTCTCATTGGCCTATGGGTATAAAAACAAGGCCCAATACTAAGAGCTAAGTTGTAATAAGTAAACTTGTGACTTATGATGCAGAGGCCAAACATCACAAAATGCTTGTATAACTTCATATTTGGGTTCACTACTTAAACTATTTCAATCAGGAGAGAGAGGGGAGGGGGGTGAGGGGTGAGTATTGAATTGATAGTTTTTAAAGAATGATTGACGATGCCCTGACGGAGAGTCTGAAGTGGCTAACGGTTCTGCTGCTGCATTGGAAATAGGAGAGCGCTGTAGCATGTTGAAACTGGATGGAGAAAGGAAGAGAGGGCATATATGAAAGGCTAGAGAGGTGATTGGTTGGTTGGTTAAATCCACCTATCACTCACACATACATTATTGAACAAACAGCTGCATTAAACAAAAAACCTAAAAGCACAAAAAATTGCTATAAAAAGATATTAGCGAAATCGTTACAGGGACCAAGTTCTTGTTCTTGTCGGTGTATGTCGTTGAGTTGTGAAGCTGCTGTCAGGAGCGCAGTGCCCCAGACTCTGCTGTTAAACCCCACTAGACTTCAGATTGACACACTCAGGCCAGAGGGCTATGGGGTGAAGAGAGATGAGTAGAGAGAGTAGAGAGAAAGCAGCATTGGAGCTTCAATTTTTTTATTTTCAATAACACCACATGTGACATTGCGGGTCTGAGCTCTTTTTCAAACATGAAGAGTTTCAAATGTTTCAGATGTTTTATACAGACCAAATGCTCACCTAACCAATCAAAGTGAGAATGTGAACTGAAAAGACAGGGGTCTAAATGCATTCCCCAGATCAGTGATAATGTAGAGTCTAGAGCATATCAGAAGTAGCGCCTCTGTGATATTACTCATGCAGAAATTAGTTTGTGACCTGTATGCTGCCAAAACATAAACTGGAAGAAGATTCTCAAATATGTTTGTGAAGTTGTTATATAACTGAAAATTATAATTGAGTTGGTTTTTTTTTCATGATGTGGTAAAAGTGTTGAGTTTTTTTTTTATGCTAAAATTTAATTATATAAAGAACTTTCTCAAGTAAAAATACAATAAATAAAATCAACATATACTTGATTTGCATAGTGCATATTTGCTTATAGGCCAATATCTTTTATCGTTAGTGTAATATTGTCCACACAAGTCTTACAGCAGAGTGTTGATCTTAGAGTCAGCTGCAAACAGGAGGGGCGTGTGGTCATCATGTAGAGGAAACAGTGGGCTGGTCCTCTGCTCTTTCATCACGACACTAATGAGTCCAGGGACACACAGAACAGAAATGTGCTCATTGTCTGCCTCCGCCCCATCAACAAAAAGAGCCATTAACACATGTAGGTCTACAGTATGTTTACACAAAATATACTGCATCCTTTTTGTTGTTTTTTTTACTCCTTCCACTTCTCTTACAAAAAATATTTTCAGCATGAACTTCAACAGTCAAGCAGCGTTTGTTGTAGGCAATTTGTTTTTCAAATGTCAGCCCAAAGCCAGATTTATGAAAATGCTGCATTGTTAAAGTTCAATTATACTTTATTGTCTGTTGGATCTGTGGTCCAAATCTGCCGGGACAATCTTGAGCCAGCCAGGTTTATAGCTTTCTGATCTACGTCTTCCCAAACCAAAATAATCTTTGTGGGAGAGCTTGGCCCAAACAGCTAAACTTCTGCCTGGAGCCATTTTCTAAAACAATTTCCCTGCTCCGGTTTGATCAAAATAGCTCTCGATTTGGAATGGCGACAAGACAATGGTTGCGAGATGCTTGAGGTTGGACACGGTGTGAGACAGCGGAGTAGGGAGCGCTGTTGACGGATTATTTTGGTGGAAAAACAAGGAACAGAAAGTCCCTTGAGGTTTGGCCTACCACAGTGGCATCCTGAGCAGCAATGAGAGAAATATGTCCTTTAGCTGTTAGCGTTAATGCTAGTTAGCTTCTGTAAGGAAATCCTCTCCTCTGACTGGGCCTGTAGATGACTCCAACTCCTCTGACCTTCCCTAACCTTGCTTTTCCCCCCTGGGCAATGAAACTTGGAAAGATAAAATAATGAAAAGAAAAAAGATGGGTGTCTTGCTTTGACATCATTGTATACCCTTAGGCCTTGTCTCATTGATATTCTTTCTACAGGGACCTCAAGCACAACCTAATCAGCACCATTATGCCGGGAGCTTTCCAAGGCCTGACCGAGCTACGGAAACTGTAAGTTGACAAGAAGTACAATGCACTAAAATATGCTTTTTTAACTTTTTTATTTAAAGGTGCACAGGTCTGTCACCTGCTTTTCTCCAAGGAGATGTTATTGCTTTCCCGGGAATATTCCACAGAATGGCATTAAACATCTCCATGGAGACAAGCAGGTGACATTACCTGGCCAAGTTATAGCCAGGTCAGATGTATGGATAGGTGACCCAACTCACGGTAGTTTTTCAAGGCATTTTTGAGCAATAAATCACTGTAGTTGAATAAATAGATATGTTTAATGCTACACTGTGGGACATTCCAGGCAAAGCAATAACATCTCCATAGAGACAGTCACGTTGCAGACCCACCCCACAGTTGTGCATCTTTTTAAAATTTGAATTCTTCTTCAGAAGAAAAGGATCAGTAACTTTGTAACGAGTGTTCGCTATGAGAGGAACATAACCACAGATGTGTGCACCAGTTACAATAAATACAAACTCTAAACTGAGAAATATTATTTATTTATTTAAACCATTTGCAATAATTAAAATATGACATAATAGTAACACAGCTCACCCACGATACACAGAAATATAACCCGCCTCTATATGATATATGCAATATAGATTTTTTTGTGTTTTTCTAATTTCGAGTTGTACCACTTTTGCTTATCGCGTGTGGCTTTCCCTCCACTGTTGTATAAACTCTAAAGGCGGTCTGTAGCATCTTTGTAGTTTACTTACTTTTTACTCATGCATTGCCAATCATTGTTTTATGGTTTGTCCTTCACTATGGTCATCACTCCCCCTCCTCCCCTCTCCTCCCCCTCTTGTGTTTTCCCTGTGAGCTCTGTGGCTTGTCCAAACAAACAGGGGTAGATAAACACATGCGCTGGACGGCTCTCTGCTGGGTAGTGTCAGAGGTGCAACAGAGCAGATCCCTCTAATACATCATACTCAGCACTAGAGGCCCTGCTTTTACCCCATTTTCTGATAAACTTTTACTGGCGTCCCACTGAGATGAGATAAGGCAAAGTGGCAGGGACTGTGAATACTCAAACACTTCTGGCAGCCGATGTACCCCAAGGCAATTGTGCAAAGATGTTAGTATTTATTTGATTTGGTAAGAATGTGCTGCCAAATTATCCATGTCCGCTGTGTTAGGGGATTGTTGTGATACTGATAAAATAACATGTAAAAAGATATCACAGTACATGACTTGGCATGAAAACGGCTCACTAATCTCTTTGCCTTGGCATCTTTTAGGGACCTATCCAACAACCGCATTGGCTGCCTGACTGCGGACATGTTCCAGGGACTAACCAATCTGACTAAACTGTAAGAAATACCTCATTAATCATTTAAATCAGTTGTAGGATTGTTGTTTCTTTAGTAATGTTGTAACTAATGTATTTCATGATAGAAACCTCTCTGGCAACATCATATCTACAGTGGATCCAGGAGTGTTTCAGGAGCTGCCGTCCCTTAAGCAAGTGTGAGTAGATATAAAGTAAATTCAAAGTGTGGTATAACGGATGGCTCTATATAATAATTTGTCCCACCAGAAACTTCAACTCGGACTACCTGGTGTGTGACTGTGGGCTGCGCTGGATCCCTGGGTTCTTTCGCACAAGTTCAGTCCGACTGAGTGATGATACCCTTTGTGCCTTTCCCAGCACCCTCAGAGGAAAGCCCCTGAGAGGACTCCGAGAGAGCCAACTGACCTGTGGTGAGAATCCCACCCACTGCCCTATACTTAAATGCCTGTAGAGTTCAAAAATGCCATGTAGCCTTTTTTCAACAATAAAAACGTATAAATGAAAATCTGCTCCGATTAAATGTCTTTTTGAAGAGGCTGGCCAGAACAGTTCTGTAGTTTTCAAAAGGAAGTTAATGGACCTGTTTTAGATCAACACTTGACAAGAATAAATACCCTAAAAATGAAAAGGGTTGACCCAGATGGTGATGATAGCCGCATTCAAATAGCCCTTTCCTACCTCTATTGGGAACTTCGAAACCCTCAGAGGAAACCTTTGAGAGGGCTGAGAGAGAGCCAGCTGACCTGTGCTGAGAATATCACTAAAAAAACTTGACCCAGACAGATGGTGATGATGTGTAGCACGTTCCTACTCCTATTGGGAACTTAAAGCTCTTTTCAATATAGAACACACTCACATGCTCTCACAAAGAGCTGGTGGGTGAAGTGCCTTGCTCAAAGATACAACAGTAGTATGTGATGGTGGGAGCAGGGGACAAAAAGCCATCCTGCATGTAATATGAACCCTTGAAAACTCCATATTGACAATTATAACTTGCATATAACAGAACAATGATTTACAGAGCAGCCATTATTAGTTGAGTAAAAGAGAACGTACAGCTAATATAATTATGTGCTGAAACAATAATTATTCATTACCACACTTTTAATACATTTACTTTTTCAAAACTCTTCACCTTTTGCTTAACTCAATCACATGTGTTACATCCTTTTGTTCAGATGGTCCTCTGGAGCTGCACACCCATTCTCTGCTCCCGTCCCAGCGTCAGGTGGTTTTCAAAGGGGACCGCCTGCCCTTTCATTGCACTGCTGCACTGGTGGATAAAATCACCTCTTTGTATTGGCTGCATAACGGTCGGATTGTGACCTCTGACCCTGACATGGGTATCCAACTAGAGAACAGCGTGGTTCATGACTGCACCTTTATCACAAGGTACACAACCGTATATGTTTGTATCAAATCTGTTAATTCCTAACCTGGTCTCGTTGTTTTCATACAGTGAACTCCTTCTATACGATGTTCATGTGGAGGCCAGTGGAGAGTGGGAGTGTGTGGTGGTCACTGGGCGAGGCAATGTGTCCCGTAGTGTAGAAATAGTGGTGTTAGAGAACAGTGCCTCCTTCTGCCCAGAGGAAAAAGTTATAAACAACAGAGGAGAGTTCAGGTGAATGTGCAGACTTTTTCATGTGCAATTATAATACGGAGATTTACATTTATTAACTATATGGAGGGTTGCTTGCAGATGGCCTAGGACACTTGCTGGTATCACATCTCATCAGTACTGTCTACAGCTGCGTTACCCATCCTTGTCAGTAGAGGGAGGTATGGAGCAGAAGAAAGCCTCTCGTTACTGTGACCGCTCTGGGAGGTGGCAGGAGGGCAACTATACCAACTGCCACTACACCAATGGAATCACCCGTGTCCTCCATACATTTATCTTGGTCAGTAAAAATTGAATAGAGTAAAATGATTGATTTAGCAATACTCATTATTTGTAATACTTTTTTCTTGCAGAGGCCAATAAATGCATCCAATGCTGTGACCATGGCTCATCAGATCCGCACATACACTCTAGAGGCGGCTGGTTTCACTGACTCTGTCGATGTCTTGTATGTTGCTCAGCTGATGGACAAGTTTATGGAGTACATTGTTCAGTTGCGAGAGGTTAGTTTGCATTCACCAACCCCTAATTTAAACATGGTATGTGATAAAACTATATTGTTTGCATTTCTCTCAGTTATCAGAGCTGTTAGTGGAGATGGGCAGTAACTTGATGCAGGTGGACGACCAGATTCTTGCTTTGGCCCAAAAAGAGAAACTGGCCTGTAGCTCTATTGTTTACTCTTTGGAGACACTCGCCTGGCCACAACTGCACAGTCATGCTCAAGACTTTTCTATGGTAAGATTTATAAAAAAAGGGGGGGCATTATGAGAAGAAGATTGGGTCCACAAAAATGAGACAAGAGATTTTACATAATGTATATATTTATTCTATGGTTCAATTCACTATTTTGGTGCCACCATTTTTAAAATTTATCTTGTTAAAAAAAGTTCTACAATGACAGCAGAAACACAACTATGGCTTCCCATTAGATGTAATTGACCACTTACCCCTTTCTTGTCTGTGACAAAAGTAAATTCATTGTAAACAAAAATCTGTGACAATTTTATCTCATCTATCTGAGATCTTGTGGCACAAGATCTTGTCCCATCCCTAATAACCAATACATTTTTTAGTAAGATAAAAAATAAACATTTGTTTTTGTGCCAAAGGGATCAAGAAACATAGTGATGGAGGCTCACCTAATTCGTCCAGCCCATTTCACTGGCATCACTTGTATTGTGTATCAGCGGCGTGAGGTTTTGGTGGGAAGTCCAGGGGTGGAAACAACAGAAAGCTCCCAGGAAAACCAGCTGCGTTTCAGATGCATAACTGGAGCTCATAACACATCTTTGAACAATTTTCCACTAAAGGTAATCTTTTATCAACAAATATAATTCTCTAATGTATTTAACTTTATAAAGCGTCTTATGTCATGTTCTATGTTTTACCTAGAATTCCATGGCACTGGCCTCAGTAACTATCCCTCCAACTCTCTTTGCTCCTGATGCACCAGAAGACTGTAAACTTCAGTTCATAGCATTCAGAACTGGCAGCTTTTTCCCTGTTACTGGGAACTCGAGCAATACTGGGGAACATACACGCAGACGCATTGTCAACACTCCAGTCATTTTTGTTGGGCTTGGTGAGTTATTTTTAGTATTCTAGTGTATGCAGGGTCAACGGATATTGTCCTAACCGCTGACACTGTCAACAGAACAAAACAGGTGAAATATGACCACACTGACAGCATTATTTGTTTCCATGACAGATGGCTGCAAAATGTGGAACCATTCAGAAGCCATCAGAGTGTCACTGCGCCACTTGTCCCCTGGCGCAGATGCACTACCGGCCCACTGGAGATGGAGGGGGCTAGAGAGGCAGGGCAGCTGGAGCCAGGAGGGCTGCCAATTGGTCCAGACTGACAGCAGCACTACAACAATGCGATGCTCACTACTCAGTAATTATGCAGTGTTGCAGGTAAACGTCCAGAATAATTAGACAATTAATAATTACTTAATTAGACAAAAACAATGTATTTTACCTTTTTTACCTGAACATGTGCCTCACTGCTATGTGCTATTGTAACAATGTTCAATTTATCTGTTTCCCAGGAAGTGCCCGACTTCCCCAACTCAGTCTCTATCTCTGTGACAGTACTCCACCCAGTGGTCTATGCGTGTACAGCAGTCCTCCTCCTGTGCCTTTTTACAATTATTATCACACACATACTTCATCACAGGTAAGTGACACCAATAAACCTGTACATTTATCTGATGTGAATTATTTAATGCATTTTTTCCTTTTTTGTCTTTGCCTAAATAGTTCTATCCACATATCAAGAAAAAGCTGGCATACATTATTAAACACATGCTTCCACATTGCTATGACCACAGCAATCTATGCTGGGGGTGTTGGTTTGACGAGCTACCCAGTGGTTTGTCAAGCTGTAAGTATTGAAGTTGCACAGTTAATTTAGTATCTCACTGCGGTAGCCTTATGCCTTGCTGTGCTGGTGACAGGTTGGCATTGCCTTACATTACTCATCACTGTCGACGCTGCTGTGGATTGGAGTCAGTGCTCGGGTCATTTACAAAGAAACTCTGTGGAGACTGCCTCGGCACCACGATGGAGAAGCTACTGCTCCTCCCACTCAGCGCCCAATGCTCAGGTGAGTGCTATTCACCTTCACTTCTTGTACAATCAGGCTTTTGTTTCCTGTAAATACTCTTGAGCTAATGGCCACCCATACTACACATTACACTGCTATTGAATGCAATAACCAAGGTCAGTAAGAAGCCTTAGAGGCACAATGGCAAAGCTTTCAAAAGCTTCCAAGAAAGGAGTGAATAGCAGAATCAGAAAGGGCTTTCATATATGTCAGACAGTTGAGGGGGTGTACTGTCTTCAGATCTTTGCCTGTATTTCTTCTCTTTATATACAACCAGCAGCTGGCTCTATGGAGTCAGGCCATATTAAGTCACTTCCTTCCTTCCAACTATTCATTGCCAAACCTGTGTGCCACAAGAACGATACAGGTCATTGATGACAACAACACAGAAAAGAATGGAAATGAGTTTGTCCCACACTGCATAACCCAGAAACCAGTTTGACACAAAAACAAAAGCTTTCTTTCTATCTCTCCAGGTTTTATTTAATTGCTGGTGGAGTTCCTCTCATCATCTGTGGAATCACTGCAGCTGTCAATGTCAACAACTACGGTGATAATAGCCCTTAGTGAGTACTGCCCTTGATATACTCGGGTCATGACTTGGTGTTTGGTTTGGTTGGTGCTGAAATTACATTTTTATTATATTGAACACACAGAGATGTCCTTGTTCCACATTGACCCTCCTGACTTCTGCTCTGGCTTTTGCAGCTGCTGGCTGGTGTGGCGCCCCAGCCTGGGTTCCTTCTTTGTCCCTGCAAGCCTTGTGGTCTTTGTGACCTGGATCTACTTCCTGTGCACAGTGTTTCGCCTGAGGCGACGTGTGACCAAAGAATGCACAGGAACCACCCTGTCCTCCCCAGTGACTGAGAGCCAGCCTGCCTTAGCGGGAAGCACCAGCCTCCTCTCCACAGACTCAGCAGTTGGTCCCATAACTCCTGCTGTAGAGGACCAGTACTCTCTGAAGACACAGTTCACTGTGCTGGTGGCCACTCACTTCCTGTTTGTGCTTCTGTGGAGCTGTGGTGCTATGGCAGTGTGGTTGACCGGAAACACTGGTCTGTTGTTCAGCTGTTTCTATGGCGTCGCTGCCACAGTTCTGGGAGTGATGCTTATGGTTCACCACTGCTTTCGTCGTCAGGACGTCCAGGCTTCGTGGCAGGCCTGTTGTCCTGGCTATCAGCGCCCCCACCCCTCCTCTACATACACACACACCTGCACCACAGGGAGTGGAGTGCACACCTCAGACCAGGGATCACAACTTTTCATTAACTGTCATCCGCCTGTCGACCTTCACAACTCCTCCTCAGCACGGTCCTCCTCCACTCCCAGTGGGATCAGCAGTGTGGGCCCTGGCCCTTGTAAACTCACCAATCTGCTGCAGGTGACACAGGACACTTCAAACAACATCACACGTCCAGTAGGAAATGTTAGCACAAGTACTGACAACATGAGCAAACCAGCAAATAACATCACCCCGTCTATTACCTCTGCCCCTGTGCACCCACAGAGGAGAAAGATCACGAGCAGAACCAAACAGGCAAACAGCCAGTATCACCACCGTGGTGACGGCAGGGGACACTACCGCCACAAAGCTCTTAGGACTGCTGCTACAGGGGGCAGCCTGGGGGCATTAGGGCCCACAGGCTTGGACCATCTAAATTCTTCACATGTAGTCCATAAACAGGCCACTAGTGAAAATGGCAGTGTCCACCACAGTCTGACAGAGAGCCACGGCTGCCCCCTGACCAATGGGAAGCGCCACGACTCTGTGCCGACAAGCTTCTCAGAAGGAAGTGATGGAGGCAGCAGCGGGAGCCGGAAACCGTTCCCTCTGCTCCCCTCCGCGGCCAGCCGAGCCACACACAGTAACCAGAGACGCTGTGCGAGCAGAGACAATGTCAAACTGGCAGCTGCAGCCGAGAGGGATGCTAAACGCTGCTCGTACCCTTTAAACTGTATCACCACCACAGTGCCTGGGGCTGCCACTGCAAACGGCACCCTGAAAAACTCAGTGATGGAGCTGGAGCAGGACATGAGTGGCACAGAGCACTCTCACAGCTCCTCAGGAATGAAAAGTGGTTTATGGAAAAGTGAAACTACAGTGTAACATACATCTGTCTGACCTATGCAAATGACTAGGGTTTCATATGATTGGACTAAACTGTGTTCAGGTAGTGTGAATTAAAAATTTAATTTATGACATAGACTCATGCAAACAAATTGGACTATAAACTGGTACTTTACATATGTGTAAACTTGTAATGAAAAAGGAGATGTTTATTATTGTAAATAAAACTCATATGTATTTGTTTTTTATTAAAATAAGGTGTAATTTTAAGATCAACATTTGATGTTGATGATGAAGCTTTAATGTTTTGATTGTATAATGCTTATCAAAACAGAATGGAGCAGCAGGCCATTTCAAAAATCCAGCAACATTTACTCTGTGGACAATCTCATGTTTATGCACTTCCTTGTGTCTGTGTGTGTGTATTGTTTACTACTGTGCGTATGTGTATTGGCACATACTATAGTGCCAAGAGGATTCATGTCTGTATGCAAACTCAGAGTGCACAAGCTGTATGAAGATATGTTTCTGTATGTATCACTGCAAGCTCCCAAAACATGATAAAATGAGAAAGACGGCAAACATTTCCAAAGGGCTCATAGTTCATTAATATAATAATTACTGTAAAGTAGATGCATGGGAATCAAAATGTGTATCAAGTAAAATGCATTTGCCTAGTGAGACTTAATGCTACATTGGATCCATAGAAGAAAATAAAGGGCTTTATGTATAGGCCCAGTAGTTCAGACAATTTTTAAAATTACATCCTTCTATAACAACTCTTACTGAACACTAATAAACAAAGTTTTACCAGGTCTTATCTAAATGACAAGGTCCATTATAGTACAGCAGGATTTGATCTGCAGACCGTCTGTGTTGGAGACTGCCTGTTTGTGCCCTGCTGTCTTGGGTAACGGTTTGTAAAGTCCCACCCTCGTGCCTAAATATCCAACCAGAGACGCCCCCTGTCCGCCACATGGCCCAATTAGGTCCAAGGATGTAGAGTATGGGAGGAAACTTTAAACATCAGGGAAGTCCGCAGTGAAACTACGCGGAGGAAAACAACAGCAGCGTCCATGAAAGCCTCTTAAAGGAATTAGTCCGCACAGTGTCGACATTGTGCCGCTTTAGTTAATAGGGAACTTAGTGAAGTATTATAACTTCTAAGTTGGTGTTTAGCAGAGCGTTACTAGGCGGAGGGAGCAGCGTTACGACACCGACCTGCGCTTCCTGATACAAGGTAAATCTACTGTAGAGAGCGGGGAAGGGTGAGGGCCTGGAAAAGTTTCTCAGCGTGTCACCGGGCCTCGCTACATTACCACCGAATTAAATTCTGACTTTGATTAACTTCCTAGGCAGACTTTGAGGATGTCGCTGGGCGATCAGAGTCAGCAGTGGTACCCCACGAGTGTGCGCGTAACGGTGCACCAGGCAAAAGATCTGCGTGTAAAGGGGAAAAATGGCACAAACGACGCCTACGCCATCATTCAGGTTGCAAAAGACAAGTTTTCTACCACTGTGGCAGAGAAATGTGTGTCTCCAGTGTGGAAAGAAGAGGCTTCGTTTGACCTGCCTCTGTTCCACCCGGGAAACGCTGAACGCTGCACACTGTACATCACTGTGATGCATCGGGCCCAAGTTGGGCTTGACAAGTTCTTGGGACAAGCTGTGATCAATTTACTGGAGCTGCATGACAACAAGGCCCGCCAGAGGACAGAGTAAGTTTCTCAACATGGCTGTTTTCTCCCAACACAATAGCCTATTCTTGAATTGAACAAGTGACTATGTAGTCAAAGGCCACTGAAGTAATATCTAGTTACCCAAAAGTTATTCATGTTAATCTCAATATATTAATATATAGGCCTATTATATTATATTGTGTTAAATCTACTGCTGAATAATTGTGTGTTACTGTAGTAGTATGCTATAGTATTGGCTAGATTTTTTAATCTGCAACAGAAACTCATAATCCCATTATGATAAAATCTTGACATATTTTTATGATGACTGAGAACGCTTTGAATCTAATAACCTTAAGATATTTGCATCTCTTTTTTTCTTACATATAAACATGACACATTAGCATAGTCACAAATATCATTGTAGTCCATCTCTATGTGGCAATATTTAGTTTCAAACTTATTTTGACTCAACTCAAGAAATTATAGAATTACCAAGTAACTACAATAGACCTGCTCACACCCAAACAATTGACTCTAGTGTTTGCTGAGGTTTGATGTGTTGGCTGGGTGTAACACCGGTGCAACCAGAACCAAAACAAAACATTCAGTAGTAAGCACGTACGCCCTGTTACAAAACAGATTGAGAAAAAATAATAAGGCCTTAAAATAGACATGGCCATTATCAAAGGACAACAATTTTTCACTGCACACACGTTGTGTATGACCTCATTCACTTTGCCATATCTTAAGTGTTATCTTCTATTTGCTTTGTGAATTTTTATTATCGTCAGGCAAAGGGCACTTCTAAGGCAGACAGCTCCCCTCCTTCTCTTTCCTTTGTAGCCCTCATTGTAGAAACAGGTATCAGATGTTGCTGGTGCAGCCAAGGATTGGGTTACTATTGAGTTTCCCAACTGTGGTTTTTGAGGGCGTGACATTGAGGATTTTGTTTTTCTAATGAAAGGGAGCTGTGCCGTCATGGATTGGGATACAGTAATGATGGTCATATTTATATGGCACACAGCATAAGCCAACACAATTTTTTTTTCCATTGGACCAGGTCACACACCAAATTGTAAATGTATGTGGCAATATGAGATTATGGGAAATATGTAGGCCTACAAGTTCGTTTGGTAAATACAATTTTAAAGTATACAGAATTGCATAGTTTTTCACCCTTCCAGCTGACAGTGCTTATTGGCTCATTTGTATAATAACAGTATCAGCCTAGGAAATAGAGGACACTCTCAAAAACAAGGTGATTCATCACAGGCGACTTATCGTCTTAATGAATGTATTTGAAATACCCTCTTTTCAGCCTCTAGTTATCGGGGATTGGGTGCACTATTGGAAAAAAGTAATTACCCCCGGCCCCGAGTTAGAACAGGGCTGATCACCATATATATAACATAGAATCAATTATTTTGTTATTTTTGGACACTGATACATTTTTTATTGTCTAGGGCAAATGTAGTATTTACAATTTGTCTGTCTGGATATCCACACTGTTGCTTTCTAGGTGAGGTTGCCCAGATCTTGTTAATAATTCCTCACAAAAAGAGAAGTGACCTCAGAGCTAAAGGTAGGAACTTGTCAAACTGGATGAGTAAGACAACAATTCTAACAACTTAATTTTCTCAGAATATTATTATTATAAATTAATTGTACTTAGTAGTGCACTCAACAGTAATATACATGCATCTTCTTTTGCTGTCTGATCTTATTAACTTTCACTGCTCTCCCTCTATGACAACAACATTTGTGTTTAACACTTTAATAGCAGGGCGTTTCTTACAACCTCACCATCGGCGTGTTTTATACTAATTATGTCTAAATTTATATTTAGAATAGGCCTCTAGAAAACACTCCCTACACAGAAGTGTTGCTCCTATAACAAAGTGAACATGAGGCGGACCCTTAACAAAGCAATCATTGTCCCGTGTTGGCGTGAACTAGAACACACTGTACACAGTAATGACACCATTGATGTCCTAAATGTTTTGGCTTTCAGAAATTCTGTCTGTTCCTTGCAAAGTATGTAAACAGATTACTAAATAAATTTGGTGAGAATGTTTTATACTTAAAATTTTTATGGTATTCTGTAGCTCTTTCAGATACAGAGAAATGTTTTCCAACTTCACTTAAGAAAATAAGTATAAATAAAAAATAATACATTAATTAATTAAATGTATTATTATAAAATAAATGAACCAAGAATTTGACTTAAATTGTACTATACATTATACATTCAGTATCAAGGTCATCCTAATTGTATATACTTTGCTATCAACTATTTTTGTCTCTGTTCCACCATCAAAAACATCTGATTCTGTCTGTCATCTACAGTTGGTTCAAACTGGTAGACAAAACCGGCAAGGAGGACAAAGCTCGAGGGGAGGTGCTGCTCGACGTCCAGTTCATGAGAAACAACATATCAGCAAGCATGTATGACCTCTCTATGCAGGACAAGCCACGCTCACGCATCTCCAAAATCAAAGACAAAGTGCGTGGGAAGAAAAAAGACAGCTTCTCAGATTCATCGTCTGCCATTGTGCCCTCTGTCAACCAGGTCCTCACTGATAGCGAGGGAGAGGGTGATTCTGTGTCACTCAGCCAATCTCCAGGAGTGAAAAAGAAATCCAAACTCAAAACTTTATTCACTCCTAAATCAAATTTGCAGCGTAATGTTTCTCAGTCTATGTCCACTCTGGGAACATTGCCGGAGAAGAACTCATCCCTCAGTAGCAGCCGGTCTTCTGGGCTCAATGTTGACTCTCCCGATGGTAAGTTAAAGTTTAACAGTTTAAGCAGTGGTTCACAAACTATTCGTGTCTAAGAAATGTTTGGCTTTAAAATAAAGAGCACCATGCAACTTCTGGTGTGGGATTCGCTACCTGATTGTTATTGCTTTGTCTAGAATGTTCCACAGTGTAGCATTATCCATCGTGCACTTATATAATTACAAGTGTTTTCATAGATCAAAAATACCTTGAAAAACATGCATTCTTACTGTAAGTGGGGTCACACCTCCATAGATCTGACCTGCAACTTGACCTGGCAGTGTCACATGCTTGTCTCCATGGAGATGAATAAGTTATATGTCATTCTGTGAAACATTCAAGGCAAAGCAAATCTCCATGAAGACAAGCAGGTGGTGGACATTCATATTGCACCTTTAATGACCTAAATCAACACTGACTTCACACATCTCTACCTTTTCACAGTTAAGAAGAAATTCAAATTCCTGGGACACAAGCGAACCGGCAGCTCCGACAGCAGAGTTTCCCAAGGGCCTTTCTCATTACTGAGCCGCTCTAAGCAGAAAGATGAGAATAACCTATGTATCAATGGTAGCCATGTTTATGCAGAAGAGGCTGAGGCAAAGTCTGGCTCTACTCTGAGCCTCAACAGCTCCGGACTTGGGTCTGTGGAAGATATCAGAAAACAACCCTTTGATGTCCCAGTAGATGTCCCAGTAGATGTCCCAGCATTTAGCATTACTGTACCAGCACCTTCAAGCAGGCAGTCCACAGAAAGGGCCCTACTAGAGCAACAGCGCCATCAAGAGGAGCAGAGAAGAATTGCGGAGACCAAGAGGCAGGAGGAGGAAGAGAGGAGGAGAGCAGATGCTTTAAGACTACAACAAGAGGAGGAAAGACGCTACCAGGAAGAACAGGAGAGACAGACACAGCTACTAGAAGAGGAAGCCAGAAGAAGGAAACTTAGAGAGGAAGAGGAGATGAGGAGAAGGCAGGAGGAAGAGC
>KN484534.1:156287-167309 GCA_000787095.1 Periophthalmodon schlosseri
CAAAAGAGGCACGGCGTCCAGGGCCAGACTCGATGGGATCACATTATTGCAGAAGTCAATCAAAAGCATAGAGACAGTCATATTGAGCTCACAGGCACTGAGATGAGTGTAGACAGCCCAGAAGAGCATCAAGAAAAACCTCAAAAAACTCCTGTGCAGCAATATCGAACACACACTCCAGAACCAAAACCAGTGTCTTCTAAAACTGTTGCGGCCCCTGATCCGCCCAAACAAGTGGCACCACCTCAGTATAAGACACCAACTGAAACTAGCCAGAGACCAAACCAGAACTCTAATCAGAATCGATCATCTACTGGGGGCCCTGATGCAACGCAAAAACAGGTGCCAGCTGACAGGACAAATGGAGACTCTGGATCAGCTCGGAAAGCATTGCACCCACCTTCGAGCATACAGGCTCCCAAACCAAAAAGTCAAATGGAAACAGATAGGTCACCACAAGGAAGCCTAAGTATTACTGAAGCAACAGTTAATAGAGAAGCACCCACAGCCAAACCAAGACAAAAACCTAGTAGCAGGGAATCCATGTTGATCACACAGAGCGATACTGAACCTGATATTAAAGAAAAAAAGGCCACTGAAACTGAATTTGACCCTTTCCCTAAAAAACATCTCCTTTCTAAAGACCCATGGGGACAGACACAAGAATTTCGCAATGTAGATCATTTTACTGACAATAAGGAGAAAAAACCTGAAGAGCAAGGAATGACGCTGGATGATCTTGATAACATTTTTGGTTCAGATATAACAAGCGATCCCTTCATTGTTTCAAAAGGAAATGGCTCTCAACCTAAAGAGTACAAAAGTCACATATCACAGCGTCAAACTGAGCCTAAAAGTTTTTATGACAGAGAAGACCCATTTGCAGCTGATACTTTCACTTCTACAGTCTCTTCTGAGCCCCTCCCTGTAGTCTGGGAGGAACCAGCGGCTGGTGGTTTGGCAGGAGGCAAGAGTTCAATACGTTCATGGGGGTCACCTTCTGAGGTTCCGCCCGTCAGTGTGCTGACTAGCAGTGGAGGTGGGCTAGCTTTGTCCCAACGCAGGTGAGAGCATTTGCAAAGCTAGCATTATTTTTAAGCCGGCAAATGAGGTGTTGGGGTTGTTTGGGCTTTTGTGGCAGATTTCCTGGTGGTTGAGATTCTGTTTAGAGAGGACACCAAATCAAAAGCATCAAAAGCTGAATACATTTTACCTTCTCTCACTTGTTAAAACGGTTATGAAACTGACCTACTTCAAATTTTGGCTTTTGTGCATGCATCCTGCTTTATGTGGTTTTCAGGGACATTATCATTAGATTTATTGTTTTACAGACCACATCCTGTCAAGCCTCTGAACCCTGCGGATAGCCATCAACCATCAAGCACACCTGCTTTTAAAGAGATCAAGGTTCAAGACAGTGCACCTACCAAATATAAGGTAAGATGGAAAAATTTTACACTACACTAATGGCAACATGTTTTGTAGCTTCATAAATCAAGCAGACTGATGGATTTTCAGTTGGGAATGAGCCACTGTGGAGAAATTTTTATCTTGAATAATCATGATTTTTAGCATTTGACAAGATTTATGCAATGTTGTCAGTGCCACCTTGAATGAAAGTAATACACAACGTATCAGTGTTCAATAAGTCTTAATGTTATACTGGACAAGTTGCTTAAATGTAGCGAATGTTCTATTGACTGAGTATTGAGCGGAAACAAATTCTACTCTTTAACTTCATATGTAAAGAGAATGCGTCACTCTGCCATTTCTTCGTATTTTGATTGTGCCCTGTATCCCCATAGGTGTCTGGATCTTCGGAAAGCGGGCCATACACTCAACTAACACAAGAGGAGTTGATCACGCTGGTGGTGAAACAGCAGGTAGACCTGTCAAAGAAAGACGCTAAGATTGTGGAGCTGGAAGAGTACATAGACAACCTGCTGGTGCGCGTAATTGAGGAGAAACCCAGTATCCTGCAGTTCTTAGAAGGTAAACCTAAATGAGGAGGTTGGAGATTATGATAATCCCCTAGTATGTATGACGGGGGGGGAGGGGGGGAAACAACATATGCACTTTTGTCGCCTGAGTAACTGTTAACAAGCACGTATTTGTGGTAATGTATTTGTTGTATCACTAAGATCTTAATCATTTAAAACACTGAAATGCCTTAATTCCAAAGTAGTTGAGTTATATATTCAACAAGCTATGACACTTTTATTTCTGTTCACTGTTTTTACACTGCTGATCTATCAAACTTGAATAACATCACGGTCACAGCAATTGGCCTTCATTTTTTTGCTATTTAATTTAGCAGTTTTTAATCATCACAGGTAAATGTTGGTGGTGATGATCTGAAATGTCTTCTTTTTGTCAAGAATGTATTATAACAACTAGGAGAAAAGAAAACATTGTTGGTGTATTTTGCTTATTTATATCATGGTATTTGGAACAATGTATGCTGTTGCTTGCACACTTATAATTGAAAAGATGTCACTTCTTATTTTAAAATGATCAGTACAGTATATTATGTAATGTTTTGTATTTATAAAAAAAAGATGAGACTACTGTCACAGCCTTATTTGAACTAATCTTATCTTAAAATGGTTTTATTAAGAAAACTACCAGCACCATCTATAGTCGTTTATATTCGGTATATTTGGTCTTTAAGTTGAAAGCAATATTGAATGATATTCTAAATATGCATAGATGTTTCTCTGACGCATTTCTGTCCAGCGACCTTTCTGTGACATTTAATTAGAGTTGGGTTAGCTTCCGCAGTTGTTTTTGTGGAGAAAGCATACTCAAATGGTATTGTACAAAGCTGTTGAACAAAACATATAAAGGTATATTTTTATGAATATCAAATAAAAGACACTAATTATTTTATTAAGTGTGTTTCAGTGTTGTTCATCTCATTTGAGGTCACACAAATGGTGAACAAAGATGCAGGAAACAACATTATATAATTTTTTCTGTTTTATCATTTTATTCGTTTACTTAATTTGAAAGAAATTCCATCTAGATGAGTAGAAATATTAAGCCGATATTACATTTTAGATACATAAAATATGTATGCTTATATGTAAAAAGTGATTTGTTTCACTGAAATAGATAGCAATGTTTCCAAAGGTTGCTTCTTTTTTACACTGGACAAGGACATATCTATTTATAAACACTTCACAATACAGTATGTCTGCCATTGAATTCAGCAGCAAGGGTAAATCTGCAGCTTTAAAAGCAAAACAGTTTTTCAGACTTAAGCATGTACAATCTGTCCATTTTTTTTCTTTTTGTATGACGTATCGAAGTATCTGCTCGGCATAATGTGACTAAAAGGTTTCAAGGCAAACTCAAGCCCTTTTATGTACAATCTGCACCTGAAAAATGTGAAAATTGAAGTCAATGAAGTAATTAATCAATAACTGTATCAGACAAAAAGCCTTTGTATTCATGACATATTCATGGACGTAACACTTTAAACTACACTGGCTGTGGCACAGTTATTGGCAGAGATGCCGATTCGTCGTCGGCACGTGAACATTTTCCTCAGCTCAGCACGGAAGCGGTCGTGCAGCCAGGCGTACAGAAAAGGGTTACAGCAGGAGGAGCTCATGGCACACAGGTGACAGAGCAGCTGAATGAGCAGGAAGTAGCGCTTATCTATCAAACCAATGTCTATGTCCCTCAGCACATTGAACACACTAATGGGCATCCAACAGATGCCGAAAGCTGCCACCACCAGGCTGACCAGCCGAAAGGTCTTGCGTTTACGCATCCGCTGGGCCTCGGCCTGGGTCTCAGTCAGATGTCCTGGCACTACACAGTTCCTGAGTTTGACGGAGATGCACAGGTAAGAGATGCAGAGTGCAGACAGAGGCAGCACGTAGGTCACAAACAGGGTGCTGTATGCATAAGCCAAACGCTGGTGCTCTTGGCCCATCCAAAACTCCTCACAGATGGTGAAGCCCTCGTTCTTAAACTCCACATGGTAAGTGTGTGCTACAGCCGGTGCCACCAAGCTGCAGGAGAGGAGCCAGATCCCAGTCAGGAGGTAGGTGCAGGACAGAACTGAGAGACGTTTCTTCAGAGGATGTACTGTGGCATAATATCTGTGAAGAACAAAGTGAGAATCTGTCCAAAATCTACAACGCACTGTGGTGTGAAGCAAAGGAGAAAAGACATTATCAGCCTATGGACAAATTATCTTTTTTTTAGCAATTTTTCATAAACACAAGAGAAGCTTTTGTATCATGTCTCAGAATATCAGAAACAGTAAATTGCTATTTCAACCTGTGACATGCAATTATGTTATTGAAACACATAGGCCGGCAGTTGTGGCATGTAATTTTCCAACAGTATTGATTGTGTTGATTATGGCTCTGGCTCTCACTTACCGGTCCACACCAATAGCAGTGAGAGTGAAGACTGACACATATACAGTCACAGGCTGGATGAGATAGACCAGGTAGCACATGAATCGCCCAAACACCCAGCCGTGGGGATTGAATGCGTAAGCCAGGGTGAAAGGCACACATGTTGCACACATGAGCATGTCAGAGAAGGCCAGGTTTCCAATAAAGAAGTTGGTGACATTGTGCATCTTGCGAGTGCGGCAGATAACATAGAGCAGCAAGTAATTGCCAAAGACGCCCACGAGAGCCACCACAGTGTAGCAGGGGATGATGAGTGGCTTGAATGACTGGAGCAGCTCCACGCCTTCAAACTGAGGGCTGCGTTTGGACGAGCCATTCTGCAGGGACACCTCAAACACCCGGCCAGTGTCACTCTCATTCACTTCTGTGGGCCACACACTGCCGATGCTCTCCATCCCCAACTAGTAGCATCAACCTGGAAAAGGTGAAGTCATTAATATCCAAAAATAATGTGTATCCAATAACATGCTTTGTTAAATGTCAGAGTGTCAGCCGCAACAGAAATCAGTGGAAGAGGTAGAGGACAGCTGCTCTCATACTATAAGCCTCACTATAACTCTGGTATTAATACAGAGTGGAAACAAAGTGCTGTGACACACTGTACACTTAATGAAATGAAATGAATGAGGTTTTTCCCTCAGTTTTAAGGCGCATGTGCTGTACGCAATAGTCTTTTTAATACTGCAGTGACTTCAAGGTAGATAGAACTTACTGTGTGTCCACACCAGACACAGCCACCACATTAAAAACTGAGACTTTACAGGCACTAAACCTGCTGAAACTAACCCAGAATGAGAACAGGGCCAAACCAAGAGCTCAACTGGACTCAAACCAGGACTGAACCAGGACAAAAGTGAAGTGTGAACGCGCCAGTCAAACACAAGACAAATCCACTGTTAATAACTCAGATATTGTTTACCACGACATAATGTTTTAAACAGCAACATTAGATGTTATATGAATTTGAGTGTTACAGACAAAAGGTTACATCTACAGTGAGACATTTACATGTACATTGAGCCTATATTTACATGTACAAAGAGAGGTGCGTCATGAGTGGACATTAGCAACAGAATAAATGTTTATGTTAGGCTACCTCAAGTGTTGTCCTCCTTATAACAGAGTAAATGACTGTATAACCATTAACAATAATAGGCTAGTTCTAAGAAATTGTGCAAAAGCACTGTCTCCTGTTTTTTCCTGTTTTATTACGCTCAACATGATCGAAAATGCCTTATTTCAACAAACATTAGCCTATGCTTTAACAAATGAAGAACAATGGTGTGATTAGCCTACTTTTTATAGGCTACTATAAACCCAAATCCATAGCTCATTTGCCGCCACAGTCAATAAGTAGCATAATTTTCACAGTAAATAATACCGTGCTCACAGCGCACTTACCTTCCTTGAGTTCAATGTGAGAGCGCTGGATAAATTCGACCAGGAGAGATGGGATCCAACAGTCGCGCAAAGGCGAGGTGAGCCGCTCTAAACCGCGCGTCCTGGAGCCTCTGCAGTCACACTCGAAGAGAACGGTCATAACTGAAATGCGCTGTAATGAGTCCGCGAGAGTAGCCGAGACACATGTGCGCGCACGACCGACTCCTCCGCGCATTTAAGCGCCTGTAAACTTGACTGACAGCTCCTGAACCCAGAGCGCTTCTGACGCGCGTCCTCTGTGCGCGCACCTGACACGAGACAACCCCAAAGCATCACAGGGGATAAACTAGCATCAGTAATCTTTCTGCTACTCACCAAGACGAAAGATAATCTCAAATAGTTCAACTATTATTTTTCTTGAGGCTATTTGCATAATGGGCATTTAAACATATTTAGGAAAAATATTGTAGCCTATTGCTTTTAATAAACTTATCTGAATTTGTTTAAAATGTATTGGTTATTTTGATCCTCGGGGATATGTTGTAGATACATTTTACATTTTTTTTTTTTTTTTTTTTTGCTATTACTTGGTCTAAAAATCAGGCAACAATGTTAGGCTACTTTATTTATTTAGCCTACATCTTGACCACATTCACAATCAACCTGAAAAACGTGAAAATTGAAGTCAATGAAGTAACTTATAGTAAGCCTACAACAATTTTTATTTATTTCTATGTTATCATTACATTTCATATGGTTTTATTGCATTCTTCTGGTAGTAATGCCATACCAACACGTGTAAGAAGAACTAAAATACACTGTGGCCTAAATAAGAATAATCATATTTCACAGATTTTTAGACCTCAACACTTAAGTAGGATACAAACCTGTGTTAGTTGTTACACACTTAAAGCAAATTTGTGCATGTGTGCTGACTTTGACCTAAAAGACTGTTTTGTTTTTGTTGTATTCAAATACAGGCCAGCAGTCACATGACCTGGTTAACTGCTATTTATGACCCAAAGTGTTTCTACTATTATGAAATTCAGATCTAGGCCCTTTCTCCTAAACTCTGTCAAATGTTTTCACCTAGGTTACGAATTACAAGTTAATTACTTCCTTCTAACAAGCAATTTGTCCTTTTTATAATAGGACAATTATGGGCAGCGATACTGCATAATGTTTGCATATAATGAGCAATTGATTTTACACGCAAGAATAAGTCAAAGGTGACACTGCGGTGGAGTTGGAGTAGTCCATTGGGGGTCAGTGTGTGGGCGCCATCTTACAAATATTTGACAAAGGGAGCAGGGTGCATACTGATAAGACTGTATGACGTAAGGAGATGTCCGCATGACAAAAGACAGCATTTTATATGACCACAGACCTTATTACATCTATTATAGGTCACACATTGAGGATTGATTTGAAGGTGAAAAAAAACAAAAAAACAACAGGGGTCAGTCATAATTAGGGTTTTGATTATTTATGCCAGTTGACGACTAATCAATATGATTAAAATCATAAAAGTTTCCATCTTTTAGTAGTGGTCTATGCTTTTGCATATTTATATATTTTAAGATAGAAGGTCCATCACCTGCTTGTCTTATGAAAATGTTATTCCTATGACTGGAATGTCCTACATTTATTCAATCACAGGTATTTTATTGCCAAAAACACTTGGTTAGGAGGAGTCACATGCTTGTCTCCATGGAAATTGCACAGTTTTGTGGAATATTAACATTTAAAACAACAGTGTCTCCATGGAGAAAATCAGGTTTTGGCCCCTCCACTTAAAAACTCTCATAGCGGCCCTTTAAAATCATCAATATGAAACACATTAGGCTTATTTTGGTTGGTTGCTTTTTTTATTTTGAAGGTTTGTGATATTTTTAATGTCATGACAAACATCCTTATTGGTAACACACATTTTCTTGTTATGTGTTTTACAGGTGCTTAATGTAGCTTCTGGTGGAAGGTGTACCACCAGCTTGACTCCATGGAGATGTTGCTTTGTCCACAGTAGAGCATTGATTAAATGTACGCATCTACCCTCCTCTCAACAAGAATGCATGTTTTTCAAGATATATTTTTTGAACCATGAAACCATGTAATTGACCAAGGCTCCACTAGAATAAGCACATAGAACATATTTCATCTTGTCAAATGCCTAGGTAGAGTGAACTTGAAGGCACTGTTCTAGACAATTAATTTGCTTCAATTTGAACAACGTTGTTCTGCTTTAGATCAAACTGCCCCACTCTACCCATGCGTCAAACACAGTGCTGCATTTTAATGTTAATAATTTACATGCGCTATAGGTCTGTGAGAAAAACTGAAGATGGAACCAACCAATAAAATTTGGTACAAAAGGGAAATACTAAAATCTCAAGGGCAAAAACATGTGTTGGATAATAGGTAACTCTGGATTCTTACAGGGATGTTGCTTGAATTTTGAGTGATTAGGGCTCTTGTACCACACTCTGAGATGAAGACAAGAGATTTGTTTTTCCTTATGGTTTGACGATTCAAGGGCTTTTCTTGGTTAAGTAGTGGAAAGGTAAAGGAAACATCAGAAGGTCAAAGCTAATCCTGTGTCATGGTGATAATTTCTCTTGAAAATAATGAGGTACACACAAGGAAAATGATGGAATAATGTTGCTACATGTTCTGTTTGTGCAGTTGACTTGCTGATCATCAGACCTGTGTTCTGGTTTGTGTTGAAAGAAGCAAGTGCCTCTTACTCTTGACTGTGACTGGAATTTACACATCTTATGCCTATCCTTGTCCTAACCATATATCCATAAAGATGAGAAAAAAATATGTAGGCCTATTGAAGTGATATAGACATTGTATATTATCCATCCATCCATTTTCTTCCGTTTATCCGGGGCCTGGTAGGGGGGCAGCAGTCTAAGCAGGGACTCCGTGTCCTGGGTCTTCCCCGGGGCCTCCTCCCAGTAGGATATGGGATATTGTCAAAACATTGTCAATTTGACAGATTTTAAAGCTACATTGGTAAGTTAAAAAAGTATAAGAAATGTATGTCATCATGCCGTGCATTTCTTTTTTTCAAAGCCTGTATCTTGTGTGCACAATGCTCTGTACAATCCCTTTGTCCATTGAAGCTAACAGGCATCGAACATTTAGAGCCCTGCCTTTTAGGACATTCTCCTCAATACTCAAGTCTTATTTCAGACGAAAGGCACAAGGCTGTGTTCATGGAGCACTTTGAGTGTTCAAGGAATCAATACATATTTTTTTTTTTCTTAAGTTTTATTGCGGTCTAGATTTTGTGATACAGTGAAAAACCATATGGAAAAGGCCATCCCTCCTCAGTTTATCATCCTCTTAAATAAGTTCAAATACTTTGGCATGATCAGTCCTTTAATTAGGTAACAGCTTGTACTGTACTAGCTATAACACAGGCCAGTCTTTAGGATGGTAACAAGCAGATATTGCCAGTGATTCTGGGTGAGTCACGTCTAATCATTGATCAGAGTTGACCAGCTCTGCTCTGTTTGCACCCAAGGGCCTGCTGCGCCACAGTCAGCTGACATAATTTGCACCAGTCATGATGAAGGCATGCTCTGCTCCTGCCCCCCACCAGTTCATCGACTTAATCCAATCAGTGTCTGTACAAAGTGTTAGAGGATTTTATGATTGCAGTTAACTTTGTTAATGCAATACAAAGTAGGAGAAGCTTCACCATCGAGTCGTTCATTCATAAAGACAAAGTTCAAGTCCAAATCCAAGTCTAGGGTTCAATTGTCTAATTTTATTTCAGACCAACAATGTTTTTTGCTGAGTTAAGCCAAGTCAGTTTCTAAGATTGAATCCGTGCGATCAAGACATGTCCAAGTTATACTCTGCTGCCAATTTAGGTGAATGAGCCAACATGGAGGACACTGACTTGGGTGACTGGTATGTTTTCTGCAATTACCATCAAACATAACTTAAAAGCCAATGAATTGTCCCAAGCATAGTCTTGCTTATGAATGCTTTGATGTACATGAGGGGTTTAAAACTGCATCAAAAGATCTTGATTATGTGTACTGTGGAACAGGTTGATTGGACCAGCAGTTTTCATGGTTGCTTACATGAAAAGGCAAAGCCCACAGCTGCATTAAAATACCCGGTTCTCTTTGGAATAAAACAGTAATAGGCACTATAGTGGTGTCTGTCTAATAAAAGAAAGCCCTTTGGGATGTAAAGGTAGTATTTAAAAAAAAAAAATTTTCAATGATGTTTTTGTGACTAAATAACAGGGGACAAACATGGTCATTTGTACTGGATCATTTCCTAAAACTGACAAGACAAAGAAAAAAAAGCAAAACATTTAAACATTTTAATTAAATAAATTCAATATTTCATGAGGGAAAATGAAGACCTGACCATGTTCCATCCGCGTACCTTCTGCTTTGTTTCTCATATACTTGCTTAGCCAAGAGAGTGAATATGTATGTGTACTATATGTGAGTAAATATATAAGTTATGAGAGTCAGACAGGCAGACAGGCAGCAAGGTATGGAATAAAGCAGAAAAAAAAAAAAACAACACACTCAAGTCACAATTTGATTCACCTTTTTAAATGTATAATGTTAACCACTTACACTATTAATTAATAAAATTGACTATAATGGACTGTTGTCAAACAAAAAATATCTATATATCTATATTTTAAACATAAATACATGATATTCCAAATACAATATACATACAAATTGTGTATACCCAATACTAAATGCACCACGGGGACAGTATAACTGATAATAACATTTAATAGATGCAATATTAAATGGCAATATTTTCACCTAAATGATGAGGATACTTTATCCAGTAGAAACATTTTTCTTTTTTTTTTTTTACAGTGCATGATATCTTTGTTGTTACACGCAACTGCTTACATGTAATACATGTTGAACATCTTGTCACTTAAGAGTAGATCTATTAGCCTGAACAGGTCAGTGACTCATTTCAATACCAGTGCCTTGACCTCTGTAACAGTCACAATGTCACAGTGAAGTGGCTTGATGGATAGACTCTGCTACATACTCCAGATTCACTCCATTGATTGCACTCACATTTAGGCAGCCATTTGGTAGAAGGTAGACATGCTTTGAGTTCGCCAAAAATTCCACCTGTGGGCCTAAATGAAAAAAAAAAATGAGTATGTATATATGCATATATGTATGTATGTATGTAT
>KN484536.1:0-17149 GCA_000787095.1 Periophthalmodon schlosseri
CACCGCCACACACTCCACGCTCTGAGCTTCCGCCACACGCTCAACGCTCTGAGCCACCGCCACACACTCCACGCTCTGAGCCACCGCCACACACTTAACGCTCCGAGCCACTACCACACACTCAACGCTCTGAGCCACTACCACACAATCAACGCTCTGAGCCACCGCCACACACTCCACGCTCTGAGCCACCACCACACACTCAACGCTCTGAGCCACTACCACACACTCAACGCTCTGGGCCACTACCACACACTCAGTGGAAACATGCAGCAATTTCCATTTCAGCTCTTTGATGTGAGCGTTATTCCTTTGTGTGAACACTAAAGGCCTCCAGCTCTGCTCATGTCTCTGCCATATCATTATTTACTTTAGTGTAGCCCAGTCTTCAATGGAAGCAGTGTTCATCATGTTTATTACTTACTAGACTATATTTTTACTAAATGTATCAAAATGACAAAATAAATACGACTTGTGTTGACATAATTAATTCAAACAAATGACAAAAGTGAAAGTGTGTAGTTTTTAAATTACATTTGTGATAATCTTACAGCCTTCATAAGCTACATCTTCATGAGTAAAGGTTCGCTGATCGTTAGCTTACCTCTGAGTCAAAACTAGAATATGTAGAAATTAAAGAAGGATACAGCTCGGCTGTTGCTAAGCAACTGCATGCTCGAAGTCTGTGGAATTTAAACAGTGGATGGGATCCAATTTTCCCGCGGACCGATTTGAACGTCACGCCTCTCCGAGAGGTGCCCCGGATGCATGCGGCCCATCTAAGGTCTGGTATGTGCTGTGAACATGCCCATGTTGACAGCGTTGGCAGATACACAATGTAAACAACAGAGCTGTGAAGTATGACTCGACTTCTCCTCATGTACTTGAGATGAGATTTGTGGGACGTCTGTATTAAGATTGATACATTTACATTCAAGAAAATGAAGACTTTTAAGGAAATCCTTAAGATGTAAGTTATTTTCACTCACGACTGTCAGAATAGTCAGTCTGACTGAGCAGAAATTATAGATTTGGAAATGGCCTAAACAGCAAAACCAACAAAACCTACAAAATAAAGAAGCAAGACTCGTGTCCATGGCATCGTCTTAGCTCCAGGTCGATGGCCTGTCTTCACTGATGACCTACAGTCTGCTCACAACATTGAGTCTAAGACCAGCCCATCCAGTCCAAAGGAGGCAGTCAACAGGGACAGCAGGCGGGCTTTTGGGGAACATTTTAGACAAGTGTTTGGGTGTGAGAGGGCATTAGAGATCAGATTTGAAGATTACCAGAACCAGAAGTCTGCCTTGGGGCCTCAGGAGTTTTCGACTGCACCCACCCCCACCGCATTAGTGATGGAAGATGTGACATGTCTCCACTGTCTTCTTCATGGGCTAAATGGTCCAGACATCAACAACACAACTGCAGGGCTTTTCCTTGGAGGAGTCGACACATTTGTAGCGTGTGCAACAAACATCAAACTACAGTTTTTTATTAAATATGAGTTGATCCAGTTTGAATCATTTGGCATTTAAAAAAGAGTTTTATTTACTTAAAAAAATAACTATAATTGTATGCTTTATTTTATGTTCTTGGACTCCCTTAACAACTTTCTTGGAACATACTGTTTTGTGGGGGGTTGCTTTAGACTCCTTCGATTAGTTAATCCTATATACTGTATGTCTTTATAAAGTATTGTATAAACATATAGTCTTGGGCTTCCCTGTTCAATATCTTGCTGTGTTGTTCTCTTTGCCTTTGCCTGTCCCGTGCCTCACCTCCTGAGACGGCTTCTTTCTTTCTGCGCAGAACACGACATCTGGCCTAATTACTCACGCTGCTAATATGCTCATCTGCATGGAGCGCACTACAGCGGCACACTTTGGCACACTTTGGCACACTCTGGCACACTCTGGCACCTTGAGTCTGCCGGTTTTGTGTCCAGACTTATAAAGGTTTGGCTTGATAAAGTTAGTCATTAAATGTTGTCACTGCAGGTTGGTGTTTTTGGTGTGGGTGGCAGCTATTCTCGGAGACAGGTCATCTTATTTGAAAAGCAGGTCTTTCTGCAGTCGTCCACCTCAAAAACACCTTATCATCAGTAATATGTATGTAATGATGTTAGCCACCAGAGCGGGATTTCTGACCACAGCAAAGCTTTAATCTTCTGTCAGCGCTTAAGAAAAGAGTCATGCCCATGTGTGGTCTGTTGGGCAGATTTCCAGTATCACGGAATTAACCAATGAGGAAGTTCCTGCTAAAATTAGAGCTCATTCCCATTAATCAACCTCAAGAGATTTTTGTTTCAGTTATGTGTCAGAAACATTTTGACATTATGCCTCGTGTTTGTTTGAGATATTGCTGTAACAGTTCAAGTCCATGTACATAACATGTTTCGTTACCCTAAGCGAGGCCTATCCTGATGTGCTCAGGTGGTACTGCGGCGTGCTTCAAAGCTCAATAATTACTTTTCTGCTCTTACATCAAAAACGGTATTTGATTTATTATAGAATTATATTTTCCGGTTTAGTCCAGAGAGGTGGGTTGGATATTTTTGAGGAGAAACATGATTGAGGCTCCACTCGCAGCGAGTAAAATCAAAATACACCACAGTATCTGTTCAAACAAAGAGCGCGCCGTTCTCCAAATGCACGGCTAACCTCGGCTTAACCTTTCCATTAGAGCTCCTTTTATAATGAGCTTTCTGGAAATAGGTAATATTATGTATTTACACAGAGAAAAAGATTAGTTTAGCATAGACAGGGAGTGCGGCTTTTCAACTTGTTTGGCAGTAACCTGGCCTGTCTCCGCGACGATAGCCACACAGGAAATGAGGTGCAGCATATAATTAGTGATTGTGGAGCACATGTCTCACAGTAATGATAGGCTATGAGACACATACCTGTCCTGCTGCTCCCAGATAAGAGCACTGCAGGGATTTAATCAACTTAAAGTTGGGCCTCTCCATGAGCCAACCAACAGCTGGGGAGGTAAGATACAACTGTACGAGCAACACGGCAGAGTGGCATTGCTGCGCCCGCTGTGCCCGGCCTGCCGGCTCAGGACGCTAAATCAGCCCCGCCAAAGAAGCGTGGGGTAATTTTGCACACCTTTGTTTAACAGAGCGTGTCAAACTTGAAGCGCTCTGGTTGATAAAACAGACAGTTAGCTCCTATACAACTCTACTGAACCAGAATGATGTATCAGTCATCCCTCTCTCCGTTCAAACATCAGGAATAACCATCACTTGTCATTTTTGCGCATTAACAAAAAGGGTCGCACAACCGAAAACAAACACAGGAATGAGTCACATAGTCGACATGAAATCCAATAAGGAGCAACTGTGCCAGCTAACCCACAAATGAACCCAGAGTGTGAGAGCGGGTGTGAGACAGAGGAGGAGGTGTGGGGGAGCCAGAAAAAGCCTGGTGACAAATCAACTGCTGCGTCTGTGCGCCAGTTGACGTGTACGGTCCGTGAGCACAGTCTGCCAGGGAACAGGAAGTAAGGGAGCCCGGAGGTGTCAGAGGACGATCCCAGTGGGCAGGCCTGTCACGGTAACTCATTCTGAAGTGCGATGTATTGCTGAAGAAAATACAGGCGATACATGATAAAACTGAAATTTAATTATGCCGCCGACAAGATAATCCTAAAACGCAAAAATCACCACGAGAAATTATCCTAAAAGTACAATAAATAAATAAATAAACATCAGAATGGAAACGTACGTAGTTTATAGGCTATAAGGCGTCATAGATGTTTTTTTTATTCAACTCTCTACAGCTCAAATCCTGTCTTAACAAAAACTCCCCCCCCCTTCCCTTCCCACCCAAAAAAAAGATTGTTCCATAATAAATCGATATAGTAATTATAGTGAGTGGGCACATCGCTGGACAAAGCACCACTGTGTCCTCATCAGCCGCGGAAAGTACACCGCATAAAAAAAGCCTTGGTTAAAACGACTTGAATTCTGAATGTTCCCCTGGATTTGAGTCATTTTGACAGGGTAATCTTAAAAATAATTTTGCATAGTTGGATACTGGATTTCAGCTCATATGACCGAGGATGTGGAATTCTAGCAATTTTAAAGGGGTAGTTTAATACTTTTACCTTTTGAGCAGGCAGGGGCCTATATAACTCTTTCGGCGAAACAATGTTTTTTAAAATTAATATCAGAATATCTAAAACCAGGAGCACTGGACTGGGAAGTATAGGGTACTGTTTACCCAGGGCCCAATGCACAAAGGGGCCCCTCTCAAAGTCTGTAATGAGCATTTTTCATTAGACAACATGTTGTGTGGGCCCAGTAAGATAATATGACCCCAGTGCCCAGTATTTTGTGCCACACAGTTGATTTTGAGTACTGTACTTCTTCTACCTCAGGTTCTTATCAATGTTTAGGATTTTTGGTAAGGCTTCGTATGTATTTTTTATGTGAACAACAAAGCAGCAGTTGAAGGAAATCATGGGTCATAAATACAGACCAGTGTCATTGGTTAAACATTTAAATTTCATTAAAATATTTGGCTGAGGTTTAAAACTCCAGTGTTAGTATCTATAGAGCTCTACCTTATAATGCACGGATTGAGTCCCACCGTATGGTTAGTTTTTCTGATGAGCCTACGTGTATCTGAGCTGAGTTAAAATATTTATGTGTTTGAGCAAAATGCTGCTTGAACCTTTGTCTTTTTTATTTCTTTCTCTTTTACCACTTTGAAATGACTTTTATTTTATGTTTGTCATATATTTTGCCCAACTTCAAAGCTTGTTTACAATGGTGAATCATTTGCACAAATTATTTTTTGTTAAAATTGGTGAGATGGAAACAGAATGAAATTTTGATTTAAAAGCATACGTAATCAAAAGAAAGGCTCATCAAACAGAAGTCTAAATATTTTATTCCCTTTATGATATATCGCAGCCCTGACAGTATACAGTCTGAACAAACTTAGAGCTGATGTGGTTTGACGACTTTAAGCTTTGTACTGTGCATCTGGACTTGTGTCAAAATGTGATAAAACTTTAGAAATTTGAAATTGATTATGGATATTTTACGTGTTTATCAACATTTTTGCCATTAACCGAAATAATTGCTCAATAACTAAATAAATTCAAACTAGCTTTGTTTGATATATGCTGTGGTTGTTAGATTAGACAGAGAAATATCTTGCCTCTGCGCCTCAGTTTCTTCATAAATGGACAATGTTCGTTAAATTTATTTCATGAGCTTTTAAAAACGAGGCATTCTGCAAAAATCGACTTTTTGGAGCTTATAACGTTTCCTCATCAAAACAAGCCTGAAGAGGTTTTAGATGTCATCCACGCATGTTTGAGTAATCTAGCGATCTCTCTCAGGCATTATTTGAACTCTCCTCACGGTTACAGTATGAGCCTATCCAAAGCCTACGCACCCCGATTTTCCATAAATATACAAAAGCATGATACAAAACAGTTCACTACAACTTCACAACCCTGATGCGATGTGCAGTAGTATCATTAGCAGAACACATGCCAAATGTAATGTGATCACGCTCTGAAGGGGGAGTGACGGAGAGCAAAGGGAGGGAGGACTCAGCGTTTCAAAAACAACACTGAAATGTATTAAATATGTTAATATGTTGTTTTGAGCGAATACGGTATTTTCAGAATAATAAAAGGTAACAGCTATGTGTTAGATTCATGCTGGAGTAATCACTCACTGTCCTGTATTTGAGGCTCGAATGCTCTGAAAATTCTTGTTTTCACTTACCTCCGCCCACAGTTTTACAGTTTACAATGAAAAAATATAAAACAACGGTCTACATACATTATAATTTACTTGATGCTTTGCAGCTGATGTCATCACCATTCCCTGGGGTGTGACGCTAACTGAAAGCACTACTCTGTTAGAAGCTCTTTTACTCAAGTTAGACTTAATCTGAGCTGTGTTTGAACACAGTCTGACCAGAGAGAGCTGACTTGGTTGGAACTACAACAGGTGAGATGTCTCTCACACATAAAATTACACCCACAAGCATTTTTCAGTCACTCTCACCGTTTGTTAAAAATCAAACACCTGAACAGGACCATGACAGGCTGAAAATGGGTTGTTTAAATCCATTTTATATATTTTTTTGTTTTCAGATGATCTTAAAACTTTTTTGTCTGTGTTTGCTAATGTGTGCATTGTGTCACGATGGTAAATGCTGAATATTCCACCAGTACAGATACATGTCCCCCCAGCGTGATGTCACTGCAAAGTATCAAGACCAAATACTCGGAAAAAAGCACAATATATCACTTGACTGAGATAGTGAAACAACTGATCAATGCTAAACAATCAGCTTCCTTTGATTGGACAAATGTGGCCTCAGGTTTGTCAGTGTAATAAAAGAAAGAGTGGATGTGAGTAAAAAGAGTTATTGCGGAGGAGGAGGGAGAGCTGAGTGAATGTGTCAACAGAGAGTGCAGTGGAGACAAGAGTGTTTGTGTGTGGACAGGGCTCTGGCTGTGGCCGGCCGACAGGAGCCCGGCGCAGCTGGCTGCTTGCATCTAAAGTAGCCCCTGTTGTACACTCATGGCACCCAGATTCAATTACACAGAGCCAGGGCTTTGCCTGAATATTAATCTGGGGCCCAAACTGCATTAGTCTGGCGATGGGGGACACAGGCCCATCTGGCTGCATGCGAGTGTGACTGCTCCGTTGCGCGCGTGTTCAGGAGGGGGGCGCCTATTGAGGGACACTGGGAGCTGTCAGCCGCTCTGAGGAAGACAGATCATTCTGGAGGCAGACATTGGCTGGACCAGACAAAGAGGAGGGGGAGGAAGGGATGGAGCTGATTCAGACAATTAACATCCTGAATGCACAATCATTTTGGAAATGCTATGTCTGACTGAGGCAGACTGGTTCCACTCTTTGTTGTCAACTACATAGCAAAAATAATCTTTACAAGTTCCAACAATTATTTCAGTCTAATGTTGGGGATTACCTTTGATTTAAATAGGGCAATAAAATAAAACAAAATTTCTCATTGCAAAAAGAAATGACATCCCAGATTTGATGATATGCAACATAAATGAAACCTTAGCTATAAACACCGGGGAGTATCACCTGGAGTTTTTTTCTTTGTTTCCACATATAGTTTTACACGGTCCCGGGCCTCTCCATTTGTTGTTATAGTGACATTGTCAGGCTCCCCCCAAGGCACCGGGCAGCTGTACTTGCATTATGTGAGCACTACCCCCACAGAAGTCAAGTATATGGCCCCCTCCCTATGACCCTGTCCCTGTCACATATCGTCCCGAGTCCTTAGGGAGCACGACAGCGTTTCAGGGGCACCGCCGCGACCTCTCCTTGACCTCTTTGTGTGCGCGTGACCCCCCCAGTGACGTGGAAGGTTAGCTCGTATACTGGTGCTGCGGTCAAAGGCACTGATGGGGAAGTGAGGGGGGAGGATGCCGGAAAAATGGTTAGAAAAAGGAAGAGGCAAGAGAAAAAATGCACAGGCCTTCGTAGAAAAGTGAGCGCGTTGATGTTGAGTTAGCAGATCCTTCAATATGTCTCTCACGTTGCTCTTCACACCTCAGACCATAATTTTTCACATTCTTGTCAACAGGAAGGCCGCGGGACACTGAAGGCTGATAACTTACACTGAAGATTTCCTCTTTTCTCCGATTGCTGTGAATGTGTCAGACGATTTTCCTGTAGACAAGTTGATTCTGACCACAATTTTGTTTCTTCTGAATAGACTAATAACAGCAGGGAGGTATCATTTTGTCAGGGCTGATTTGATCTGACTGATGCCATTGATTTGTAGGTGAAGAAAAGAAAAAAAAAGTAGGGTTTACTGTTGTTTGCATTGTTTTTGTATTATTTGGAGGAAAATTTGCATTGTGGTTCAGTCTGATGCAGAATACATCTTTGAAATAAAATTCCCTGATTTGTGTGAATAAAGCTACCTTTATACTTAAAGGTGCAACTTTTCTGGCGGCAGATCCACTTTCTTGTTTCCATTAAGAGGTTATTCCACTGCACTATCAAATGTATGTAACTATCAGCATTTACTGCTTACAAAATACCTGATAAAACATTTTTCAGCGGGTACATCTCTCCACAGATCTGACTGGAAACTTGGCGTGGTGAGGTCATTTGCTCTTTTCTACAGAGATCGATAAGCTAAATACTATGGAATATTCCTGGCAAATCCATGGAGACAAGGAGGTGGCGTGCCCTTGACCAGAAATGTTACATAGTGCACCTTTAACAAGTCTAAAAGGGGTTTGCTCTGTCAAATTCCCACTGCATCTAACGTCGTGGCTTTATCTGCGATGCAATGTGAACTCATGTGACTGTTTATGTTCAAATGGACGAAATGTGGAGCTGAAGCAGATGCTGTTTGGTGTGAAAGGCTTTGATTTCAGCTCACCTCTGAGTCAACTTTACTTTGACGAGTTTTGCTCTGTGCACACACTGCAGTACGCTCCCATTTTAAGACGTGTGTGTTGACACGAGGGCATCGGCCAAGTCTGTGGCCGTGGAATAACAGCGGTCCAAACAGCCTTAACACCTGCATGTTAATCTTGACACGTTACTGCTTCCCTTGGCTCTGAGGCTTGTGTTAAGACAAACTGCCCTTTAATTACTACAGCCACAGTCTTTCCTCAAGCACAAGCAGAGCAAAGGTGGATTAAGGGAAAAGGATTCTATCAAATAACACTTTTTCTTTTGGCTCGAGTTGGTTGGCTGTTTTTTGGTGTGAATCAAGAACACCTCCAGCTATCCATTTGTTATTAGATCATATTGCATCACTGGGCCAAACACTAATTTCAGCCCTAAGAGGCCATAACTCCTCCCTTATAGAACAGGGTTAATCTAGCTCAGGGCAGTATAAATTGTGGATGGCAGAACATCTCAATCTCATAAACGTTGTCCAGATGACTACCTCTGAAACGTTTTCCACCAAATAATTTGTTGTAGACATTTCATTTCATTGGGTTCAGTTGCAGCTAGACTCTTCGATCAGCATCAGTTCAATTCAATTTTGAGCAGGGTGAATAGGTCCATCAGACAAGTATGGAGCCCTGCAAGAGAATCCCGAGAAACTATCCCGCAATCCCAAGAAACGAGCACGTGATCCCGAGAAATTATCACGCCATCCAGTAAAAAGGATTGTATTGTAACCGGGATTGTATTGTAACCGCGCCTCTGCCACATTCCGTGCAGCAGAGGCGGTGGGTCTCAGTCACACAGTTCAGATGATTCAATGCCCGCTTTCCTTGTTCCATCCGCAGACTGTCTTTCTGTCCCGGTCCCGGAGTGTGTGGCCACCTCTGATACCAGTGGACCTCCCCGTGTGTGATGAGAGCACAGAGGAAGTGCCAGGTTAACGAGTTTGTAAAAGTCGTTCATCTTTAAGTGCGCACACAAGGAGAAGCAAAGGAGTGCCCCAAGGCTCAATTTTGGGCCCACTACTTTTTACTATATTTATTACTTTGACCGGCTGTAATTTAAGAGAAAACCTCGTACATTTATATGTAAATGATACTGTTTTGTATGCAGGTGCTCCCTCTGCTGATCAGGCGATTTTAAAAGTGCAGCAAGATTTTAATGAAATCCAAAATTCCCTCAAAAATCTTAAATTATCATTAAATGCAAATAAAACTAAGTATATGATGAATCTTTATACACTAAATAGGACATTGATTGATTGATTGATTGAAATCTTATCCTTTAAAATACATATCTTGGAATTATGTAACAAATCTTGTTTCCCATTGAATTACAGAGAAAAAAAATGTTCAAGCAACCCTTCTTTCTGTACTGGATTATGGAGATATAATCTACACTCAGACTTCAGCCTCTACTTTAAACCTTTAGATTCACTCTTTCACTCAGCCTTTCACTTCAGAACAGGTGATGAATTTAAAACCCATCACTGTTCACTCTATGAAAAAGTAGGTTGGCCATTGCATCTGTCAGAAGAGAACAACACTGTATAAAATGTATTCATAAGGGACTAGGACAATAGACGGCCTGAATATCTCACTCGCTTGTTGATCATTGATACTTTTAATACAAGATCTCATGAATATATAAGTATAAAAACTACATGATAAGGGAACTTTTAATACAAGATCTCATGACTGTCTACATCTAAAAACTGGCCACACCAGAAGTGAAATGGAAAGAAAAAGCTTTTGATTATTTTGCTTCCCAAAAATGGAACACATTTCAAGGAGATGCAAAGCTACAGTTTGGTGCCACAAATGCATTTAATAAACACAAACATTTATACTCACACCTGGACCTGTTTTTTTAAAACCTGTGCTTTAAATTGACTTATGTACTTTTGTTTTATTTGTATTTTTCTGTATTTTAAACAGGGCGCCCATTAAAAGGAGTCTGAGTGCTCTCATTGGGCTCTCCCAGTAAATAAATAAAAAGCTCATTTTAGCCTATTTAATCTGTTATTCCTGCAATCAAGAGGAGAAATTACAAAGGACTCACGCTGCATAAATGGCATAAAGAGCAAAGAGGTTTCCGCCTATAGCCTACTATATGAAAATGATTTTCTGAATGACACTGCCTTTTACCAATTCCAAGGGGCAGTGCGGTTTTATCGTTTATAATTAACCACAGGACTGACCAAATAAAACAGACAACAACAAGAGAAAGTTTAAATAAAGGAGCAGACAGAGGCATTAAGCCATGAGCGTAACGGCACACAGCTGGTATCTGCACACAAGCGCTTAGTACGCTAACATTACACATCTGTGTCTAAAACAACACAATAACTTTACTTATACATCCACAGAAGCTTTACAGTGCTGTGAACAATATACAAATATAATGCACTGCTTGCTTTCTTACAAAGATACAAAACCTTCTGTTTCTCATGACCCTGAGGTGTAGTAGTTGCATTTTGATCATTTTGGTCAAGGCCATAGCTCTTCTGTGTTCTCTCTTTTTATACAGCACTGCAGGACTCCCACTAAGGGAGGACATAAAAGCCCCGGTGGACACTCACTCGTTAGACTCTGACACTTTTTTAGACTCTGCCACTTTAGACTCTCCTAAACTCTGCTTTTAATTTTGCTGGACGCTGCCTTTAAGCCAACTGTATTGCTGTGACCATCAATAACGATGCCTCTGCGCCAGTTCTTCATGCAACAGAGCAGAAACCGACAGTGCCATAACACCACAACAAACCCACGTTTAAGCCCACACATACGAGCACCCACCTTGCGCCACATTTCACACTTTGTATCCTCTCTGAAGAAAAGCGAAATATTTCCCCCTTAAGTCCTGATTTCCCATCAAGTGTCCAAAAGTTCACTCACAGTTCTGTGTCTGATACGAAACAGTGCGGGCTCCCTGCATAAAGCACTCCAACAATGACACGAGTATTGTGCTGTACAAATGTAAACTATCCCATGGTTCAACATGGCCGCAAGAGCCTAGACAGAGCGGGCAGCCAGCCTAATGGCAAAAGAGCGGAGTTTACTTTCCTCATTAGGCCAAGTGCAGCAGCGGCACAAATAACTTTCTTTTCACTCTAGAATTTTCTCTGCCACACCTCAACCTGCTCTCCCCTCTACATTAGCCACACACAGGGTCACTGCTAACCATTTGGCTGCCCTAAGCAGCCCCCATGCCCCCTCGCAGCCCCTGATTTCCCCCTCTCCGCCCCTGCGGTAGCGCCTTCACTCTCTGCTCATTTCGCCCTGTGCTGAGGACAGACACTGTCTGACACCACAGATTGCAAACTCGCGTGTTTTGTTGCATGTAGGCCCATGAAATATATATTTTTAACAGTGAACAACTCCTTGCGCGGCGTGGTGTCGATGCAGGTTCGGCACGACAGTCGGAAGCATTACACGTCTTGTTTCATATGAGGCCATCCAAAAAGGCCTATCTGCTTCTAACCAGGCCCGTGATTTGAACCATGGCTTCTACAGTGGGGCTGTCCGTGCAGAGTGTAGTTCAAAATAGAAAACAATACAAAGTTCTCTCTTTTACGTCATGAAGATTGAGATTTTTAGAGCAGGATATCCTTGAACTGAAAAGCCACATATGTTAATATCCGCGTGTCCAAGCGGCGTGGCCCCGTCAGCTGTGGACTGCTTCTGCAGTCGGCCCAATTAACATACTAAAAACATACTCCACTGTTTAGCCATTAGACTGGTTACTCGCTCTCTCTGGGCTTTTGCGTTCGTGCATAGGACAGTTTGCAGTTGTACAGCAGAATAAATGTGTCATCGTTGGAGCGATTTGTGCACAGAGCCTGGACTGTTTCATATCAGGCACAGAACTGTGAGTGAACTTTTGGACACTCGGTGGGACGTCAGGACGTAAGGGGGAAATATTGCTTATCTGAGCAGCCAGTCCGTTCTACATTCTGATTGAATCCATAAGGGTCTGGAACTGGACAATAGAGGGTGAAAATCCTCCGTCCTGACTTGAGACGGTCCAACCACAGTCGCTAATGTGTATCACGTGCTTTTCAAATGCAGAAGACGTCTCCTCTCAAAAATTCTTTTAACAAATGATAAAACTGCAGCTGCCCCTTGGGAGTGGTAATAGGCAGCGTCATAACTTCAGAAAATCATTTTAATTTAGTAGGCTACTGGCAGAAATCTCTTTGCTTTTTATGCCATGTACTTATGCAGCGTGAGTCCTGTGCCTTTGTCATTTCTGCTCTTGATCCACAAATGCAGGAATAACAGATTAAATAGGCTAAAATAAGCAATGAATGAATACCAGTGACTAGGATGGAAATGGAACAATTGCGTCATCGCTGATGTTTTTTAATCAAGTGAAGGAAATATCTGTTTATAAAGCCATGACCTAAGTGGATCCAGGGAAGCCTCTGAAGCAGGAGCACTGAATGTGCGTAGTACACAGGGTCCAGGGGAAGCAGATCGCACTTAAAGATGAACGGCTTTTACAGACTCTTTAACCTGGCACCTCCACTGCGCTCTCATCACAGCTCTCATCACAGCTCTCATCACAGCCCTGGGAGCATGTATGAGGAGATCACATAAATAAAGCACGTGGTGGAGCGTGTGGAGCTTTACGCATAGAGTCTTGTGCCACTTTATTGCCATAAGAGGCGGCTGCACACGGAGCCACTTCTCCTTGTGTGCGCACTTAAAAATGAACAGCTTTTAAACACTCTTTAACCTGGCATCCCCACACCATTCTCATCACACACGGGGAGGGCAGGTGGTGGAGCGTGCAGCGCTTTATGCACCTCTGGACAAACAGCTGACCGACCTGCGCTCACCACTAGAACCAGGACCGGGACAGAAAGTCTGCGGCTGGAACAAGGAAAGCGGGCTTGAATCGGTTGACCCGTGCGCCCAGAGACCCAACACCTTTACTGGAACGCGGCAGAGGTGTAGTTACGATGCTTCTCTGTACCTCTTCATTCATAAAATGTAAGAAGCTTCAGAGGATCACGAGGTACTTCCACAGGATCATGAGGTACTTCCACAGGATCACGAGGTACTCTTTATGGGGTCACGTGATCATCTCTCGGGATCACGTGACAGTTTCTAGGGATTCGCTTTATTCAGTTCCTCGCCCAGAGCCCTTGTGGGGCTCCATAGTCAAGCAATGCACATGACCCTAGCAAGACGATACAAGACTAAGAAAAATAAGGTCTCCGATACAATATTAACAAACAGACTTAGAACTTCATGTCATTTTAAACTGGATTTAGAACTGACATGAACAGTCTCACGGTCGTCTTGCGTCATCTTGTTTTGAATAAGAAATCTTGGACCATGACCTCATCTGCTTCTCCTTTTCCCATTGTTAACACCTTTATCTACCAACTGATCAAGACGACATTTACCCCTAAACTAGGAGCCCGCCATATCTGTCCACCAAATCTGTGCTACATGAATAATTAATGTGAGCGGCCTCCAGTGGTGTGAAACAGGGAATGTTCTGCACAGACGCTATGGTCATGTTTCAGAGCCACCAGTCAATAACCTGATCAATTTGTCTTGGTGCGACATGAGTCGCGATGATCACAACTAATAATGTCCCACCATAACCAGCACGGCCCCATTCTTCCAATAACAAGGCAAAGAAATCAATCAAGACACTCAGATGTCTAAAAGTTTGTCGATACAGTTGATTTCAGTCACGAAATGCCTCCTATTTGGGATTAATATGACGTTTTATGTTTAAATAGATTCCTACAAAGCCAATTTTCAGATCAGTGAATGTCTTTCTCACCTGTGTGTCACATGATGCAGACCTCCCTGTACCTCTGCTCCTCTCAGGCACATGTCAGTCCACTGTGGTCAGATACCGCAAGACGACTCCGACTCCTCAAAGGCGTCTGTAAAGTGCAGGGCCTCTCTTTGTTTTGGATCAATAGAAAAATCGGTAGACCATCGTATCAAACTTTAAGGACTTCATGTTTATGTTATAACACGCAGAAAAGTAGACCATCGTATCAAACTTTAAGGACTTCATGTTTATGTTATAACACGATATTGCGCACTTCCTTCTCATGAAAGTTATTTAAACTAAACCCCGAACTGTTAACAGCCCTGTTCCTGTTACGGCCACAAGAAAAGTACAAGTACAAGTACAAATACATAAGAAGCTGAGAATGGCATGAGCTACACATGTCAAAGTACAGCAAGAAAGAGGTGGAGTGTTTTGACCTGCCATAAAATAATAATGAGTGTTTGTGAGAAAAAGTTAGAGTGAGGAAGGCTGGTCACCATGAAATATGTTGTTGCCAAGACAACAGGCTTGAAACCTCCACTTCTCCTGAGAAGACAGGTCCGCGGCAGACACGGCCCACTTTACTCTGTGTGTTTTAATACTTTATTTTGCAGTAGTTGCGCTCCAGCTCTGAGGAAGCAGAAGTTCCCAGTCTGCAGGTTGAACCACAGAGACTACCCCTGATTCTCACCTCATCCAGCCAACTTCTACTCATCTTCAATTCGCTTTCTTTTCTTCATCTCTCACTACTTGCTCTCAGCTCACTGCCTCGGCTTGGATACTGTAAAAACGTATCAATACGGTACAGAAAAAAGTTGAGGTGTTATTGGGACTGGCACAGAAACTTTTGTTTGTTTGGTCCTGAGGAACACAGTTTGACTTGGTATGAACCATAACCTTAAATAAATGAATAAAAGTCTTTTTTTTAATGAACATTGTAGTTCTTTTTGCCATTTTTTTATAATAATAAACCAATTTACCAAAAAGCTAAAGTTTTAAGTAGATGTGCCCAAAACCCGGTATTGTGAAAGTACTGATACTCAATAAAAACTGAAATGTACCCAGCCCTACTCCTGCCACTCTGCTCCTGCCGCACTTCTCCTGCCACTCTGCTCCTGCCTCTCTGCTCCTACCACTCTGCTCCTGCCTCTCTGCTCCTGCCGCACTTCTCCTGCCACTCTGCTCCTGCCGCTCTGCTCCTACCACTCTGCTCCTGCCCCTCTGCTCCTGTCACTCTTCTCATGCCTCTACTGGTCATGATTCTCTCAACTCCTCCCTCTTTGTTCAGTGACTCTGCCTATGCCTCCCATCCATCCTGTCTGCTCCTGCCACTCTACTCCTGCCACTCTACTCCTGCCTCTCTGCTCCTGCTGCACTTCTCCTGCCACTCTGCTCCTGCCTCTCTGTTCCTCCCACACTTCTTGTGCCACTCTGCTCCTGCCACTCAGCACCTGCCGCACTGCACCTGTCATTTCTTCTCTCCACACTCCTCATCCCTTCATTGTCCCTGCATCTCATCTAACCTGTTTTCAATCTACCCTTTAATGTTCTAACTTAGTCCTGTGAGGGTCAAGATTCAAAGTTTATTTAGTGAATAAGTTGAGGCAAACTGTGTCAAACTCTGCATTCTTATAAAAAATAAAACAAAAGATTCTAAAGGGATTCAATGGACGTTCCCATCACACCATCATACGCGTCATTCTCAGATGATCTAATGCACAGTCCCAAAGTTGACGTAGCTTCCAGCGGCAAGATCCGGACTCATCAAGTATGGAATAGTCGCTGACGAATAATATCACTATTGTTTAAGTGTCCCAGCTTGGCGTGAGCCGCGGTGCCTCTCGAAGGGCCCGTGCGAGGCTCTTGGTGCAAAGATGAATAGTCCTTTGTCTGCCGGCCTGATGTCTGAAGTGCTGCCGGTCCGCGGGCTCCTCCCTGGATCCCGGCTTCAGGCCAGGGGTCACGCCGCCGCACATTACGTTTAGCGGAGCCTTTATCACACCTCATAAGGGAGTGGGGGAGGGATAATGAACGACTTTAAAGAGGTGAAAGATGCGCCATCCCACACGTGGTAATTATCATATATATTGTATTGGCAGTTCACTCGTGGCTCAATGTCAAAAAAGATATGCGTTTAATGAAAGGTGGGCTCCCTGGTCCGCGCGGTGCATCAGGGCCGATCTCATTAAGCGTGTTATTATTGTCGTAAAGGGGATAGTAATATGTGCAGTTACCTTTGGGGGCCATAAAGATGTTGTAATGGAATTTCAACGCTTCATTACAAGACGTGTTAATATAGCTTTTCAAGAAGGACCTCTTTGGCCAGTAACCTCACCAAGAGACGGCAGCGGGACTGAAACAATGGATTAGTTTCAATTTGTTTAAATTCAAAGGTGATAATTTTAACTTATCGTTCCGCAGTACGGCGTTAAACTTTTTCTAGCATTTATTTAATTACAGGTATAGCTCAAAAATGACTTTAAAACATGCATCGTCTCTCAGCGGCATCGTTTCACTCCTGTGACCTGTGACCTGTGTGACGTCACCTGCTTATCGTCATAGAGACAGATATGTTTAATGCCCTGTACTGTAACATTCCAGACAAAGCGAGAGCATCTCTAACATCACCAGAAAAGTTACATAGACTGGTGAAAAAACCCATTCTGACTGTGTGTCTGGGCCAGATGGAAAGTATAACATGATCTTTCTTTCTTTTTCATGGGCGCCCCGTTTAAAACACAATACAAGCAGAAAAACAAAACAAACAAACACGTAACAAGTCCGTATAAAACATTCAAAACAGGAGCAGGTTTGTGGATAAAAGTTTTTTAAAATGCAATTGTGTCACCAACGTAATTAGTTTTGCTTTTCCTTGAAGCGTGTTCCATTTTTGTGAAGCAAAACAGCTAAAAGCCTCTTTCC
>JACM01001133.1:0-18291 GCA_000787095.1 Periophthalmodon schlosseri
TTTTATTCTCTGATGAGAAAAAAATTTAACCTTGATGGTCCTGATGGCTTCCAACATAACTGGCATGACAAAGAGATCCCACCTGAGATGTTTTCTACACGGCACAGTGGAGGAGGCGCCATCATGATCTGGGGGGCTTTTTGCTTCAGGGGAACAATGGAGCTTCAGGTTGTGCAGCGGCGTCAAATGGCAGCTGGCTATGTGGAGATGTTGCAGGGGGCATCCCTCATGACTGAAGGCCATCGTCTGTGTGGTAATGACTGGGTTTTTCAACAGGACAACGCTGCAGTTTACAATGCCCGCCTGACAAAGGACTTGTTCCAGAGAAATAACATCACTCTTTTGAACCATCCTGCGTGTTCCCCTGATCTAAATCCAACTGAGAACATTTGGGGTTGGATGGCAAGGGAAGTTTACAAAAATGGACACCAGTTCCAGACAGTGGATGCCCTCCATGAAGCCATCTTCACCACTTGGAGCAACATTCCCACTAGCCTCCCGGAAACACTAGCATCAAGCATGCCGAAACGAATTCTTGAGGTGATTAAGAAAAATGGCGCAGCTACTCATTACTGAGTCCTTTTTTGAAAATTTTATTTCTATTTTAGGGGGTTTTTGGGTATTTTTGAGATGTGGTCTTAAACTTTTGATTAGCTGATGAACAGCCTATTTCAGTGTATTGGCTGTTTTTCAATAACTGCTTACTCAATTTTTTTTTATCTCACTCCCATTTCTTCTTTTTGCATTTTGAAGCACTACTTAGAACATTCTTAAGATCCAACAGTGCAAAATGTGAATTCTTGCAATTTTTCAACTGGTCTTAAAATTTTGATCAGGAGTGTATATTTGATTGAACTCTGCTAGATGAGAAGGCACTTTTTTTTCAGTGCCAAATAGACAGGCACCATTGTAGATCTTAAAGGTGCAATGTAACTTTTCTGGTGGAGTGTCCACTACCATCTTATCTCGATGACAATGTTATTGCCTGGAATTTTCCACAGTATGACATTTAGTTGATCTGTCACTATGGAGACAAGTAGCTGACAACACGAGACCGAGTTACAGATTAAATCTGTGGAGAGGCAGGCTCGTTCACTGAGTAAGACAATGTATTACAATGTGTTACGGGTATTTGTTCAACGTTTAATGCCATACTGTGGAAATTCCAGGCACCACAATAACATCTCCACAGAGACGAGGCAGGTGGCAAACTGCCTAGAAAAGTAACATAGTACACTTTTGAATTTCTGGACTTGTATATTGGATTCTCCAACTTTTTTAACTTTACTTGTCTGTCCTTCTTTTACAGAACCACCTCCAGAAACCCCAATTGCCCTCTCCCCAGTTGCCTGCACCTCTACAGCTCTGCTCAGCCCAAGACTTCCCACTCCCGCAAAAACCACAGATTTAAAAGAAGAGGAAATGCGCGATGCTGAAACTCTGTATCGAATGTCTCCCCCTCTTCCACTTCAGGACATTGACTCCATTGTAAACCGCCATCAGGACTCCTTCAGCTTTGACGTACAGCGCATTTTACAAAACCAACATGTCACCTACACTTTCCCTCAATCACCTCACTCTACATCTCAACCTGAACACACAGCTAGAACTGCGTCCATCTCGCAATTTTCACAATACGTTTCCTTTTACCATCCCTGTCCGTCTGTCCAACGCTACGTCAGCTCACTACAAAGACAAATCACAAGTGTTTTAAATGATTATGAAAACAATTCTCCTAACATACCTGATACCACTACTACAACTATTACTACTACAGATGCTTCTTCTACCCCAGATCTAGCTAGCAGGATTAGTGAGTTTGTGGCTAGCATAAGAGCAGCTAACAATGAGGCAGATGTACTTCCTGAATCTAGGAATTGGCAAACTGACTCTGAACAGGAAGTTGCTACCTCTTCAATGGACTGTGACAAAAACTTTATAGAAAAAACTATACAAAATGATGTACGTTGTAGTGATATCGAAACTGACCTTGATATAAGCAATAATGGAAGGAGACAAGTCCAGTTTGGAAGCAACCATATTGAAATTTGCATAAGGAATGAACCAGTGGCCCACAGCAGTCACAGCAGAAGAGATGTTGAGGATGTTGGGGATTTGACTCCTGCATCGCCACCAGGAAATTCAGACCAAAATGCGTTGAATTCTCTGATAAACCAGTTACAACCGGAAGTTTTCACGACTTTGGTGGAAATCATCAAAGATATAAAGAGGAACGCAAAGCACTACTACATCCATTGCCCTGAAGAGGATGACTACACCATTCAGCAGATCAGGGTAAGATACTAGATATACAATATCATCAATCTCTGTACTTTTATTGTGATTTATTTGGCAATTTGCCAGTGATCTCTCAGCTTTCTGTATTGATATTGGTGTTTTCACTATACTAACATTTCAAACTATTTTAATACTAAGGAGAAATAGGCTTGAAACTCAAAACCAATTTCAATACCACAATGTTAAGTTTTGGACAGTTTAAGCTCTTTTCATTCATTAAGATGCTGTTTACTTCTGGGTACATAGTTGTATTTACACATGGTCCTAATAATTTTGAGGGCTTTTACCTGCATGTCAATGCCCCCCCTTTAAGGTTTTCAGCCGACTACAGCCCTTGTTCATTTTGAATTAGCTACATTTATGTCATGCTGTTTATTTGTTCTATTTCATTCCTACTGACCACCAGAGGGCAGTACTGAAAGCACTTAATGTTTCTTTCAGCACCGCCCTCTGGCTGTCATCCTGGATTCATAGAATTGTAGTTATATTTGTAACTTAGTTGTTACTAAGTTGTGGCTGTTCAAATGACTGTAACTTTTCTCTATATTCAAGTCTTTTTAGTCACGTTTTACAGGAGTTTTAGTCCTGGTGTCACTTCTGTGCTGTAGGCTCAGTTGTCGCAGCAGTCCTACATCGAGCAGAGTCCAGTCGTGTTTTTGAATCAAGAGGAAAACTCCAAAAGGAAACTGCTCGTGATCATCAAGAATCAGGACATCGCAGCCCACATCCACCAGGTACAGCAAATACAGTGACTGTAATACCACATTTTTGAGTACAATAATTCTTTTACTAATCAATGCATCTGTGGATTATTTTTTGAGGAATTGATTAGTCTTTAGACAACGAAAGGCCCATGAATGAGATTTTGACTAAAAAGAAAAAGCTGATGGGCAAATAGGGTCATTACGTCAATATGATACACATAACATGCCATTAGAATTAGATTTTTCATAAAAAATGTCCATGTTTTGGATCAATTATTGATTATTTACAATTAAAACCATACCATTAAAATACTGGATCAATAAGCAATATAAATTACAATAGTGATATTGATAAATCTTTAAAGTAACTTAATGAAAGATTTTGATTGCAGGTTAAGGCACTGTCAACCCAGGTTCAGTTGAGATTGTACCTTTTTTTTACTTTAAGAGTGCTGGCTATATACAGTTCCTTTAACAATGCCCATCTGTTGTTGTTATAACCTATTTTGATGTGCTGTCCGCTTCAGCATATTCTTAAAATCTAAATGTAAATGACTATGACCAAAAACAAGTGACTAGCCCTCTCGCAGTGGGGAAATCGCCTCAGATATTGGTGGTGTTTTGCTTCAATCAGATGTTCTTTTGTCTTTGCTCTGCTCAGATCCCGGAGCTGCTGTCCCTGAAGAGGAGTCCCTCGGTGCAGTTTTTGGGTGTGGACAAACCCGACGACCTGAGGAACCACAGCTGCCGCGAGCTGTTTGCCTCTGGGGGGCAGGTGCTGTCTGATGAGATGGTGCTCAACCCAGACTTTGTTTCACACGGTACAGATAATATTAATATAATATAGTTAATATGTTGGATTTTAAATGGAACGAAATGTATCTGTATATGTACCTAATGCTGGCATCTGCACTTAATAGGCTCACAAAGTGACTCTTTATGCATAGGATAAACAGTGTCTCATGTGCCTCTTTGACAAAATCAGTGCTCACCAGCTTAGATTCTTGTATACATGAAAGAAATTATTGATACATTACTAATTGATCCTGGTCAAACTCAAATAAGCCTAGTATCCCTTAAGAGTCAGGCCTATTTTATATTCAAAACATCAAGACAAGGAAGGGACTGGGAATTATTATGTACGTGGTATCACATCTAAATTACATTACATTAGATTACATTAAAGTCTGGGCAAATCAAACCAATCCAGATATATTTGTATCTTTTGAAACCTGGCTATCAAATAAAATGAGTGATAAGGAAATCAATATTGAAAATTACAAATTTTTTCTTTTTGATAGACAATCTAAAGGAGGTGGTGTTGCCATTTAAGTTAAAGATCACCTGTCTGTGCACCTTCTATTCTCCTACTCAAAGTCTAAATGTTTTGAATCTGTCTCTGTCTGTTACCTATGTACAGTTGAAACCAGATGTTTACATACACTATATAAAGAGACATATACGCTTTTTTCCTGTTTTATGCCAGAATGCCAGAATAATGAGAGAAGGATTTTTTTTAGACAATTTTTCATTACTTTCTTCAAAGTCAGAAGTTTACATACGGTAAGATTACTATGCAGTTAATCAATTTGGGAAAACCCAGATGCTGTCATGTCTTTGAAACCTTCTGATAGGTTTATTTGAGTTAATTAGAGACACACCTAACACACACACCATCTACACCTGTGGATGTATTTGAAGGCACCTGAAACACACTGCTTCTTTGTGTAACATCATGGGAAAGTCAAAAGAAATCAACCAAGATATCAAGAAGAGAATTGTGAACTTGTACAAGTCTGGTTCACCGGGTGCAATTTCCAGATGCCTGAAGGTGCCACGTTTATCTGTTCAAACAATTCTATGCAAGTATAAAGACCATGGGAATGTCCAGCCATCATACCGCTCAGGAAGGAGACGGGTTCTGTGTCCCAAAGGTGAACGTGCTTTGGTCTGGAAATGTGCATATCAACCCAAGAACAAAAGCAAAAGACCTTGTGAAGACGCTGGCTGAAGCTGGTAAGTGTGTGTCATTATCCACAGTGAAAAAAGAACTGTACCGACATGGGCTGAAAGGCCACTCTGCCTTTTAATATAGTTTCTTCAAAAGAAACATAAAAAGCCAGATTACAGTTTGCAAATGCACACAGGGTCAAAGACCTTATTTTTTGGCTACATGTCTTGAGGTCTGACAAAACTAAAATTGAACCGCTTGGACATAATGAGCATCGTTATGTTTGAAGGAAAAAGGGGGAAGCTTGCAAACCTGAGAACACCATCCCAACTGTGAAATACAGGCAGCATCATGTTGTGGGGTTGTTTTGCTGCTGCTGTGCACATCACAAAAAAGATGGCATTATGAAGAACATTATGTGGAAATACTGAAGCAACATGTCAAGACATCAGCCAGGAAGTTAAAGCTTTGGCACAAATGGGTCTTCCAAAAGGACAATGACCCAAAGCATACTGCCAAACTGGTTACAAAGTGGCTTAAGGAAGTGGCCATCACAAAGCCCTGACCTCAATCCTATTGAAAATGTATTAGCAGAAAAGGCATGTACAAGCAAGGCGGCCTACAAACTCTGTTACACCAGTTCTATCAGGAGGAAGGGGCCAAAATTCCTGCCAACTATTGTCAGAAGCTTGTGGAAGGATATCCAAAACATTTGACCCAAGTCATACAGTTTAAAGGCAATGGTACCAAATACTAATGAAATGTATGTAAACATCTGACTTTGAAGAAAGTAATGAAAAATTGTCTTTAAAAATCCTCCTCTCATTATTCTGGCATTTAGAAAATAGAAATAATTTTGGTAATCCTAATGTCGAATTGCCGCAGCGATAGAGCAACTTTAATACTTTTGCCTGAGGGTGAGACACCAATTGACCCGTACTAGTAACTTATCAAAACCCTTTTACCTAACAAGGTTGGATGAAACCCAGCTAAGAAAAGTGCAGGAAAGAATGAAGTCTTACCTTACCATAACAGGCCCTCGCCGAGTCAATCTATCAACTATTAAACCTTTCTGTAATTAACTAAAGTTGAGGAGATCGAGTGGGAGAAAAATGAGATGCAGTCAAACCTTTTTGTAACCAACTAAAGTTGAGGAGATCGACAAGGACAAAAATTAGATGCAGTCAGTAAATGTCTTTTTGGGTATTTATTGTTCTCGTGGACTCCGATATAGGCCCGTCAACTTAACTAATGGCACAGCCTGAGAGATCAAGCAATACCACTAGACAGAGATTGAACGTCCCACCAGCCCGGTTCGAGGCAAACAGAAGATATCAGTGAGTGAGAGTACGTATTGTCCCTCATCAAAGAAGATCTCCTACTGCTCTAAAATGGGCGCAGCATATATACATTTACAAGGGGATTTCCATTTCACATTGTCCAATCAATCAATACAGACAGCCCATGACCTGGCAAAAGGCCAGTCAAAACAAAATAGCCAACCCACAAAAATGTACATAAACGTCCATTGTCCAATTAGAGGCCATAGCCAAATGTCCCCTGAGGCTCAACGAATCAGAGAGACTCAAAGTGGACCAACCTTTAAAAGGGACTTTCCCTGCACCTGCGCACTTGGTCAAGTCTCTTGAGCCTGCCTCCATTTCATGTTGAGACCTCACTTTTACATTTTAACCTTTGCCAAAAATCCTAATATCATTTATCAATTTCTTCGTTTTACAGTTTTTCCACATTACATTATATTACATTACATATTTCTTGTACTATTTAGATATCTTGGAACCTTAATATTCCCTCTTGTAATACAAAAGCAAACAGCATAACTAAATGACTAACATCAGTCTCATCATTTAGCTTTAGCAATTCATATTCATTTAGCCCTTTCATGCCATAGCATGACAGAGCAAGATCAAAGACATGAAAGCACAGCCACTTCATGTGACCTCTGCATAACAAATCATAGCATTTTAACTTGGCAATTCACTCTTAAAAGCAAACATTACGGTTATACGTTGGCTTAGCTCATTTTGCATATCACTTTACTACTGTAAGCATTTAAGGCAGTGTGACGTCACGTTCACGTACCCTTTGGCGGTCCCTACTGGTGAATAGCGGGATCCTTCAACACCTAATTAGCCTAAAATAGCAAGTTTAGTCTGATTTCATGTCAGACAGTGAGAAAAAAAGAGTGCATGAGTCTCTTTATATAGTGTATGTAAACTTCTGGTTTCAAATGTAAATGATTATGATTAAAAATTTGGCTATTGCTGGTATTTATCACCTTTTTGGTGCACCTTCAGCACCAAAAAATGCTCTTAATGATCTATTCATGATGCGTTCTAAACTGGAAAATTACGAGGTCCTAATAATGGGCGATATAGATATTAACTGGCTGGAGAAAGAGTCCGAAACTTTGAAAAATCTATGCAGTGGCCTAAATCTCACATAACTCATTTCTATTCCGACTAGACCTGACCCTAGAAAATTAAATAAAGGCACACTAATTGATATACTCTCAACAAACAAAGGCCATATTTATAAGACAAATGTGTCTTCCCACTGACCACTGTTCAATTGGGTGTATTTGATATACAAAAGTTAAAAAGACACTCCTCTGAGAAGACCATATAAATATTTCATGGAGCAGGACTTCATCTCTGACCTGTATTGGAGTGATATTGGGTTAACATCAGCATTCCCTGATCCTGATATGGCCTTAATCTCTTTTATTAATACATTCATAAAATTGTAGACCGACATGAACCTAAAAGAAAAATTTGAATAAAAACTCTAATAATTCTTGGTTCAACACAGAAATTGCAAGTTTAATGCACACACAACTAGGTCAGATTTGGATTGAGTATTTTTTCATAGATCTTTATCAACAGTTAAAAAGGCAAAGTAGTACATTACCAACCAGTATTTTATTGAATTCAGCTATTGTAAATTCTAAAGAGGAAATATGTGATACTTTTAATAATAATTTTAATAGGTATTTTATCTCTGCATGTGATGATAATGGTGATCCTTCTGATCTTGATTATGTTGAATCTGAACCTCTGGCAGATAACAGTATGATTTTACATATTTTTTAATTTATCAATTCAAATGGCACTTATATCAGAATTATGGAACACGGCGCATGTTTTGCCTTTACATAAAGTTTGGACAACTAAAAATGTAAATAATTTCCAGCCAATTTCTAAATTACCTTGTTGCAAGTTAGTTGCAAGTGAAGTTACAATTTATTTAGATAAATGCTTCATTTTTAAGTTTTATCTGTCAGGTTTCAGAAAACAGCATAATAATGTCACTGCAACCACAAAAGTTTTAAATGACATTTTTACAGCCCTTGATGACAAACAAGATTCTGCAGTACTGTTTATTGATATAATGGAAATTTTTTATTCAGTAGGTCATAAAATCCTCTTGAAGTACCTGAAGTTTATTGGATGTGACAATGATACATGTAATTGGTTCCAAAATTCTTTCAAACAGAACCCAGCCAGTAGTAGCCAGTGGGTTTAAATAATTTTTTTTTTACTTGCAAGTGCTCCCTCTGTTTGTATTAGAGGTTTTACTGTGTCATACAAAGTTAAACTCAAATCTTACTTTTTTGTATTACAGAGAAACTGTCCGGCCTGCTGTCTGTCCTGGAGAAGCACAGTTCCCCAGAAAACCTGTGGAGATGGAAGGTTCACTGCAAAACGCACAAGAAACTCAAAGAACAATCTAGGTACTGACTGAGGAGGAGTCAGATGCATTCTACAGCAGTGGTCTTCCTCTGATACTTAATGCATTTAATAATCTTCATGTGGGGTGCGTTGAAATCCCTGAATGTTCCATTTGAACAGGAGCACTTTGGTCATGTGTCACAGGTTTGACTGTGTTTATAAGGTTACTCAATCATACCTTTCCATCATCTGTTTTTGCCAAAATCTGGTGCATGAACAAAGATTTTTCATGAAAGACTCGGTAACGGTAAACAACGGTAAACAACAGCATACATGGCATACAATATCCAATACAAGTATTATATCGGTGCATCCCTAATTAATTTGTACCTACCTATTTTGGGGCTGTTCTCTAAATATGACAACTTTCTGATCTTGTCTGGACAATAATTTAATCAAATGACTTCCAACATCATATCTATCCAAGTGAGGTGTGTTACCTATAAACACAACCAAAGTAAACATTGCCGCCCATGCTCTGTCTCCCCTACAGGTTCCGCCGGGATGCTGCGAGCCTTTTGGAGGTGCTGATGTCGTTCCAGAAGCATCAGATTGTGGAGTTTCTGCCGTATCATAAATGTGACATGTCCCAGGGCCCTGAACTGTTGGACTGTGCTGTGGAGCTGCAGAGAACGTACACCAGCTTTAGACACACACTACTGCTCACAGGTGAGGAAAACAAATAAGATTGATCACAATTAATTCATATTCTCACATTGAAAAGTTTCAGCAAAAAAGACTACAATAATGTCCTAACCTTGTCCAGCAAGATGGATTCTTGCGATATTTGTGAGTTCACAAACTCACGAGAATCCATTTTGGCATGCCCTTGCTGGTGGGCGGGGGACTGGACCAGTCACAGAGCAGCATTGTGATTTGGGCGGAGCCAAAGGTGAAGCACCCAGTGAACCAAAACAAACTTGGTGATGCCAACTGACGTACTTTGGCCTATTTTAGCAGAAACTCACTATTTTCTTTGTTTTTTTGTTTGTTATTTTTTTTATGTGCAGAGGAAGCGCTTTGTGCATTTGTAGAAGGGAAAAATGTCAACTGGATTTAACAAAAGTTAAATTTTTAATTTTTCAGCTTGTTCTGCTGTTGTGATGCTTCGACCAATCAGCTTGGAGCATTCGTATTGGTGGTCTGATTTTCTATGCATTTTCAAGTCCTGAAATATTTTCAAGTTTGGAGTATTCATTTGAATGTCCTGATAGGTCTCGATTGCTTTCAGTGAGAGTGTTTCAGTGTAAATAAAATAAATTGTAAATCAAATGTTTATCCAAATATTTATCCAAAATTCACGCCATTTCAATCCTGTGCCTTTGGTCTAATCATGGAGGAGGAGGGAATGGTTTTGCCTATGTGCCAGTGTTATGATTTTTTTTCAATGAAATATTCCCACACCATTTATAAACTCAACATCCAAGGAACATGCCTGGTGCTTTGTCCGTGTGGGACAAGGTCCATGAATTGTACTTCACTCTCTTTCATTCAGAAAACCGTCTGGTGAACAGCTCTGGTGGAGGAGTCATCGTGTGTGGGATCGACGAGTTCCTTCAAGATTTTAGGAAGCTGGTTGGTTACCATGACGACGATGTTCAGGAGCCAATCAGAGATGAGCCTCAGTCTACTGAAGGTACTCTGATTAAAGGAGCACTATGTAATTTTCTGGTGAGGGTTCCACCATCCACTTGTCTTCATGGAGATGTTATTGCTTTACCTGGATGTTGTTGTTATTTAGGTTTAAAATATATAATGCTCCAGTTGGTATCAATCAAAACATTTTAAATTCTAAATCTAAATGCTTTTCTCTGTGTGTGCTTAGACCCATCTCAGTCTGGCCTGGTCCCGTCTGAAGACCTGGTTTCTGGTTGTGGTCTGGGTTCCATCCCTCTGCACTCGGAGCAGGACTTCGAGGTTCTGCACCGTGCCATTTCACAGCTCCGAGCCGAGAGACAACAGCAGCTCAGAGACAACCAGAGCGATACCACTAGCGAAGGACAGGAGGCAGTGTCTACTACTGATGAATCTGCAACTGATCTGACAACATCTGTGACCACCACAGAGCAGAAGCCCTGTACACCACCAACAGGTACAAACCCAGTATTACAGGAACAATTCAGTTCACAATACATTTTAAAGTTATCTAGGGACATTAAAGGTGCACTATGCATTAGGGTTGTCAAAAGTATCGTAAATTAGATACAAATCGATTAAAACTAGCATCGAAACTAGATACTCATTTGAGCAAGTATCGATACTAAAAAAAGTCACATCAACAGGAAGAAATGAACCTTTTCTGAATAGCTTTAGAATGATCTTGAGTTGATCTTAAGACTAGTAGTAATTTCTTTTATATAGTAATATAAAAGAAAGTACTATGATTTAATGTTGAAAATTACATTCTACTGTGTAAATAAAGACTGTTTTTATTATCGTCGTGGAATCTGTATTGAGTATTGAGTCTATTCCTTTGTATCAAAAATCGAGTTGGAAATTGTAGTATCGTGACAACACTACTATGTGTCTACCCTGTATTTATTTAACTCCATGTTTCCTTATTGCTAAAAAATTGAGATGGATAAACTAAATACCATACTGTGAAACATTCCAAGCAAAACAATGAATATATCCATGGCTTTCAGGGCACTGTTGCCTTAGAAATTATTTTGCACAGATGTTCTCAGTACTCAATTACATTTACTTAAGTTTTTTTTAGGACATTTTACTTTTCAGAGTAGTTGTCTGATGTCATAAGTTTACTTTTACTTGAGTAAAAGTAAAAGCCTAGATGTTTTTGGATGATTGGAAGTAAGGATATCATGTTAGCCCAAAGCAACAATTGAAGACACAACATTACCAACTTTATTCAGCCAACTTCATCTCCGCCAATATGGACATGCCTCATTTTAAGCCCCTTTGGCTACTCAGGTAAGAGAAAAGGTCACAGTTATTTCATGTCAACAGTCAGACAGATTGTATAGTTCTGAGCATGAAGGCAACAGACAGATGTCTATGTAATCCCTCAGGTGCCCAGATATGATGCATAGTAAAAGTACACTACAACACAGGGCTCAAGTGGTTCTTAGAAAAACAGAGGGAAAAGTGAAAGAGGAACAATACGTAGAGAAAGCCCTCTCTGCTTGTGGATATCCAAAATTGGCCTTCAATAGACTTCAGAGAGCTAAAAAAAAACAGGACAACAGAGAATCAGAATGTAGAAGATTGTGGTGTAACCATTCCTTACACAGTTGGTGTGTCTGAAAAGCTTCAAAGAATTTTCAGACAGTATGAAATTCCGGTCTAATATTAAACCAACAAACACTTTCAGACAGAAACTGATTCACCCAAAAGACAAAACCCCGAGCCCCAAACAAAGCAATGTGGTCTACTCCATTCAGTGTATTGAAGACTGCAGTGAACGTTATATTGGAGAAACTAAACACTCCGCAAGAGAATGTACAAACACCGTCGTGAGAGCTCCTTTGGACCCCAATCTTCTGTACATCTCCATCTCAAAGCCACTAACCACTCCTTTGAAGATGGTGAGGTACAGATCTTAGCCAAGGAAAAAAAATGGTTTGAGAGGGGAGTTAAAGAAGCTATTTTTGTTAGGAAAAACAATCCTCCTTTGAACAGGAATGAGGGCCTTAGACATCATCTATCTCCTATTTATAACTCAATCCTCAGACCCAAATCAAAACAAAGAAAACAATAGGGCTAGCCAGGACGCTAATAGGTGTGAGAGCACCCATTAGGGGCCTGAATGATTATGCTAAGGATGACTCAGGCACAGTTCACACTCACACAGCTCATTAGACCTAGCCTACAAACTAGAAACTGTAAACAACAGGTGTGTTAATTTCAGTGTAGTGAGCTCCTCCCTTCAGAAAGATATAAGATATAAGTGTCCACCAGTGATCTGACCAGGACTGAAGAAGCGGCTTGGATGAGCAGCGAAACATCTTCACTCCTACAACTTTTCGTCCAGTTGACAGATTTGAATTTTTTCTTTACTATGCAACAGTACTTGTCCAGATCAGTTATGTCCTGTCAGCTCAAATTCAGATGACAGTGCTCAAATGGATGATAATCTCTTGTGTAAAAGTAAAGGAACTACAGTAAGGACAGCCATAAACTGTTTGTTGTGCCACAGCTGACTTGGAAATTACCTCCTGTATGGAGGCCAGGACTACAAGGATTAGTGACCTGATTTTTCATCTTGAGGAATATTATAAAAGACTGATATGAGGCTGGGATAGAGATGCAATCCATAAAGAAATCACTGGAAGAATCACTGGAAGAATCATACACGTCTGCCAAAAGGGAATCAAGGAACCACTCCATCTGCCCACATGAGAGGTACAGTACGCAGTCATCGGGCCCTGACACAAGGTATGGAACATGGATGATTATTCTATCCACATTTGACCTCCACTTCGCCTCATCACCAGTGGGCATATAAACTTAGAGTGGCATCAGTGTGGATCCTGTGGCCCTATATATGTACATTGTGCTGACCCTGTAGCCAGCCCTACTGGATGACCGTACAAAATACCATGGTAACATCTACCATGCAGCTGCATGTCTCTTACTACTCTTACTACTGAAATGGCCTTTACGGACTTGGGAAAGAACTTAAGTTTCCCCTGTTTTTTCATACTATTAAAGGAGGAGCCAAAGTTTTATAAAAAGGTGTTGGAAAGGCATCTTTCATCTGAAATAATGCCACATTCCCAATATATCCAATATACCTAATATAAATCCAAAATTCTTGATTATGGAGGCTGTGTTTTTTTATAACCTCAGTAGCAGTGTGAGCCTGTTTGCAATGGGACATGTCAGTGTGGGAGCCAGTACGATGTAGTTGAAGGCCGATCATAACTGATACAAGTGCAGCTGCTCATGCTTTGAACACTCACTGTTTCAGCAGCCATGATGAACAACTCGACTGAGGCAGTAAATGGTACAGTGAAGGTTCTGGACCCCGGTAAACCACTGGTCCTGGTGAGTTGGGTTTTGTAATCTTATGCTGCCCTGGTTTAAGGAATATCTTGCTCTCTTCCCAGACACTATTTGACTACGCTTCCACCTGTGTCTGCAACTATAATCTACATTTTCCTAAATTTTCCTTCCTGTTCATGTTCTGTTGCGGTGGTTTGTGGTTTCCTCTGCTTTTATTGTCTGTGGCCTTCGGCATCATGAGTCCAATCTCTGTGGTAACTGGAAATGTTTTTGTATCTTCTGGAGGGTGGGGACGAACAGAATGCTCCTAAATGCCCTCTCCAGGTTCCTCTACCCAAGGTACCACTAATACCCTAATCCCAGACAAATACTACGGGCACCACATGACAGACAGTACTATGAAACAATTATTCATATTAAACCCAAGTGTGTCTCCAGAGTCAAAAGATCACCCAGACCCCTGTAATCTATGTTCCTGTGGACTCAAAGCAATGACCGTACAGAATTTCAGCACACTTTTTGTTTACGAGGAGCCTTTGATTTTCTCGTTCCAGGTGCCTCTCCCTGCTCCGGGATTGGATCACAAACACCCACCTTTCACTACGGATTCGGATAACGTAACGGTGCACCCACGCACCAAATTCTTTGCATATATCAATAAACGCCTTGTTAAAATGCACGAAGGAGCACTGAGATCCTCAAAAAAATGGCCGTTGATAACTCATGTACAGTTTTCTCTGAGATGCCCTGTTACAAATGTATTACACATGACCAAATGTGAGTATGATCGCTTGAGAGCCTGTAGTACATTAGTGGAAACATACAGCCACGATGTGCCTGGGACGAATTCTCGAACCCCTGTCACAGTGGAGATGATGCAGGGTTATCATGCAGGAAGCACGTTCTCCTGGTGCCGAGTCGCTTCAGTCAGAGGAGACGACTTCAGAGTGATCACTGAGATCACATCGCTCAAACACATTGAAGAGATTTGTGTCCATTAGGCTGCAGAGGTGGACATATGCGCCCATCAGGCTGCAGAGGAGGAAAGTGAGTCAGTGGCTGCGGTTACACTCAAAATCTGATTTTTGGAGCTAAAAGATTATTAAAATGAAATTTTAGTAGCAAAATCATCTGATTGCTTTCTGATCACGGTCTTTCTGATCACTCACATCAGACTGTGCAGTTTGCATGTCCTTTAAGAAATTTTAAAGATCTAGAATTAATTAGATTTTGGTGAGCTTGTAACCGCAGCCAGTGATGCAGCCTCACACTGCACAATAGAAAGAAGGAAATAAGCACAGATTTGTTTAATGTAATGGTGCATGAGTGAGGAAGGAGCGCAGGATTGTTACCTCCCCTCAAATGAGTGTACAAAAGTGCATGAGCAGAACTGAACAGCAGCTCTGCTGCACTAAGCTTGTGCTGTAACTCCTTTTGTGTGTTCTGAGAAGGACCTTCCTGTGTCTGCAGACTATTGTATGTCCAGGTGTGACGGACTGCCTTATGTCCACTCATCATGTCTGTGTTTACTGTAAATTGTAACTCAAGAGGACATAGACGTTATAATGTGATTGTCAGAAAATATAACTTGTTGTAACTTAAATACGAAAAAATAAATCTGAGGTTGATGCCTCAACTAAATAACTGACTCGCCCTCCATCCTTTGCTGTATTGAGTGTTCACCAGGAGCATTCACAGGTAAAAGCCCTCACAAACCTGATCTACAATCAAATTACTATGAAAGGTTTGGGTCATATTTAGAGGGAAAAATTTTGAAGGCCTTTTGAAGGATGAAGGAAATATTAGAAGAAGGAAATGTTACTGGCTAATCCAATACAAGAACCACGTGGTTTTCATGTTTGTAGAGGTTTAAACTACACGGTTTGCATTATATTGCCAATTTCAGATTTTGTGACAGTAACTCAGAGCTAATGGCACACTCCAAGAATATTGTATAATGCTTTTTTTACCCAAGGTTAGAACTCCTTTGATAATAAGATAATAATAATTAAGTTCCTTAATTGCATAATCATTTCCCTGTTCTATTTTCCAGATAAAGTTTCTAATAGTGAGGGTGCACAGCTGACACCAGGACGAAAAGCTGTTGCTGCTACTTTAGACCTGATCCATTCAACGCTGCACCCGACCAATGAAGACTGGACTAAAGACCAGACCAGAGTCCCAATTCAGACCCAAGTCCAGACCCAAGACTCTATACAAGACAGGAGAAGTCCGGCTACTCAAATTTGTGCCATAAAACAGGCTACAAACATGACTACAGCCCCCATAGACCAGAACAGATATCCAGAGACCCAAGTCAATATAGGCCGGGATAAGAGTATGGAAGTACAAAACCCACACCCAGTTGATATCCAGTTATCCATAGACTGCAAGAAAAGTCCAGAGGCCCAAGTTCAAAAAGCCGTAGAAACAAACGGAAGAGAAGAGTCCACAACCAGCAGTGGAATTCACGGGAGCTCTGTGCCTTCAGAGTCCTGGAGAGGAGTGACTGTTTCTGGGAAGACTGAACTGGCAGCTGCCCCTCTACATCCACCACCTTCGAACAAGAGTCTGAGCCAAAACAAAGTCGAACAGGAGAAAACTATAACTCCCAACATCACTCCAGAGAGAAGGTGAGTCTGGGTTCTAATACAGTACAGTGTCTTTACAGGGAACCACAATGGATTATAGTGCTCAAAAATGTATTTCATTTGGTAATTTATGGCCAGATTAAATTGGTTTACCCTATTGTTATGGTAATTTATTTATGTTGGTGCCTTCCATCAATATTGACCCATTTGGCAAATGTGTTTATTTATGTCCACGTGTATATTTTTAGTTCTTAATCACCATGAGAATTTTAGAAGCAAAATTAAGTTAAATTTCAATTCAGTTTATACACCAAAATATAAATAGCAGTTTTATCTGGCTGTTTATGTCACATTGGGCCTCATTCATAAATGTTTTCTTAAAAAATGTCTGTAACTTCCATTTTAAGAAGATGCTGAGAGAACTCCAGATTCATGACATGTTCTTAAGCAGCCAAATGTCTTCTTAAATGACAGTTACGCCTAATTCACCATCCAGCTACCAACGGCACAACACTAATTTACATTTCATTTAAAAAATAGTATGTATTTAGTAATAAACTTCCACACATGGCCAGTATGGGCTTGGCATTATTATATGTGAAAGAGCGAGGAAGAAAGAAAGAAACTACCGCTGTTTTACAGCTTCAGTGGCGATTAAATGTCCAAACACACTCAAACACACTCAGTGGGGGTATATTTAAGGTACCAACAGAGTGAGTGTAAGAGTGGCCCTTATGGCATGCACTTTGGCTGGGACAGACCGAGACTGTCACTGCAGCCTGTATAGCCTGTTAGATCAAATAGACTACATGCTCTATAAAACTCATAAAAAATACTACTATGTGATCCAATAATACTTATAGAAATAATTAAAGAAAATTTATAATTTACTGTAGAGGCTAATCTTAGACTTTGTTTGCTCCTTGTAACTAATTTAACCTTTTGAAAGACTAAAGAAAGGAACACTAATGAGCCTGTTTTACACATTTACAACTTACAGTATGTTGTAAACATAAGTTGTGTTGTTGCAGCACGGTAAAACAGCTGTTTAAAATATAGAAAAAGATGGCAGGAGAACAAAGAACAGCATTTCTTCATGTGTTTTTACATGAGAATAGGCAGTAGTGTGCTGCCAAATGCATATGATCATATATAGATATATATAGAGATAGATATAGATATATAGATATATACACTGCTCAAAAAAATTAGAGGAACACTCTTTAATCAGAGTATAGCAACCTATCAGTCAAACTTCTGGGATATTGATATGGTCAGTTAAGAAGCATAGGGGGTTGTTAATGAAATAAACAACAGGTGCACTAGAGGAGCAACAGTAAGACAGCCCCCAAAACAGGAATGGTTTTCCAGGTTGATGCCACTGGTATTTTTCCCGCCTCATTTCTTCCGGCAGATTTTTTTACTGACTGACTTTTTCCTTTGGCTTGGATCAACATTATTGATAGCATGGTGCGGTACCTGGATGCTGCACAGGTTGCACAAGTGGTCCAACTCCTCCAGGATGGCACATCAATACGTGCCGTTGCAAGAAGGTTTGCTGTGTCTCCCAGCACAATCTCAAGAGCATGGACTAGATTCCAAGAGACAGGTAGTTACTGCAGGAGAGCTGGGCAGGGTCGTAGAAGGTCCTCAAACCCTCGGCAGGATCGGTATCTGCTCCTTTGTGCAAGGAGGAACAGGATGAGCACTGCCAGAGCCCTACAAAATGACCTCCAGCGGACCACTGGTGTGAATGTTTCTGACCAAACAATCAGAAACAGATTCCACGAGGGTTGTCTGAGGGCCCGACGTCCTGTAGTGGCCCCTGTGCTCACTGCCCAGCACTGTAGAGCTCGATTGGTATTTGCCATAGACCACCAGAATTGGCAAGTGCACCACTGGCGTCCTGTGCTCTTCACCGATGAGAGCAGGTTCAACCTGAACACATGCGACAGACGCAGGGTCTGGAGGCGCCGCAGAGAATGTCATGCTGCCTGCAACACCATTGAGCATGACCGGTTTGGTGGTGG
>KN484538.1:0-28150 GCA_000787095.1 Periophthalmodon schlosseri
ACTGTGAAACATTCAAGGCAAAGCAAGTGCATCCCCAAGCAGGTGGTGAACCAGATCCTCCACCCCACCAGTAAAGTTACATAATGCCACTTTAATAGCTGCAATTATTGGCTAAATTGTGACTATATGTTTAGCAGAAATTGAAATACACAAGATGTAACAAGCCACCTAGACATTACTATGAATTCTGCTACTACAAGCCCATTTACACTAGTCCTACAACAAAGCCCAAAACATGCACCATAGGTACAATCCTTCAGCTAGGGTAGTCCTGACCAAGCCTAGCAATAAGATCACGAGGATGGGTCCCCGGGTGTGGCACTGCAGCGCCCACTGCTCCTCATGGGAAGGATGGGTCAAATGCAGAAGACAAATTTACATACCGGGACAATAAAGTGTACCTTAACCTTAACCTAAGCTTCCCATTATAAATGATTTTCTACTATTAATGCCGCTACCACTGCTAGGTCACAAACTAGTCCATCAACTTTATTCTTATGGCTAGAGATGTACTTTACTTTCAATTTACTATCCACTAATGCACAGTATTCAACATGTTAGTTTGTGTTGTTTTTTACCCTGAACTTAAGGCAGAGTTCATTAACAGTGAGTAGACTGGCAGCTGGATGTGTCTGGTCTTGACTGTCTCTGCTACCTCCATCCTAGTAGTAGGTCAGGTTGCAAACTTCACTTGGTTTTCGACTTGCCACAACTTGACACATAAAGGCGACCAATACCTTTTAACTAAAGAGTCTTGCCTATAGAGACAGGTGCAAAGGATGTGGTAAGGACATGACAAAAAGTCAGACACAAAATGGATATCTGAAATAACACCATAAAATAAAGCCTTATGTATTGTATTAACAAGGCAAAATGATAACAATGAGATCAAAAGAGACGATAGATAATCGTAATAACCTACATGTATTCTTTTGTCATAGCATACACTTATACCATTCAACATAGGCACACCAATATAGCCACTGACTCTACCCTACCTTCAAAATGCAGTTGTAGGTATTTCCACGCTTAATAAAGTTTTAAAAATGTCATCCTTTTCACATCAATTACAACCCGGACTTATCTGATTGTTCAGCCCTTAGAAAGGATTTAATCAATTACTTAAATTATTTGTGACCTTGTGTGCTTTAATCAAAAAGTTGCTTAACAAAAAGAAATCCACGAATTTGAGGCCCACTTATGTTGACCAGAGAGTCTACCACTTATGCAAAACATCAACATATTAGTCCACTGAATGCATTTTACAGCGAGCCATGCATGCATTTTATCATGTTGACGCAAAGCAACAAATATATGTAAATACAGTTTGATGATGGAATATCAGACCTTCCACCAAGGACAAAAGACACATCTCAGTAAACAAGCGCTGGACCACCAAAGACCGTCCCTTCATGCATATCAAATCAGACACTTTGAATTGTGTGTCTTTGGTGTAGGGACTGAGGGCCTCCAGTCTGGATCCAGAGCATTTGATTTATTCGCAGGTGCAACACGGCGCTTTGATGTGTGGAGTTGAGAGCTTTTGCACCTGTTAGAGAGGAAGAAAAAAAAAGCTTTGAAAACAAGAGGTGAATTTGCCAGATAGTAGGAAAATAAGAGCAACAAGAATAAGATTTGTGTTGCTATGGTATGACAAAAAAGACAGTGATGATTTGACAGAAGGCCTTTTTTCAAACTACTTGATGTATGGCTTGATTCTGGCTTGGGTTGTGAAATTAGCTGTGCATTTTAGCCATTTACACTGATGTAATTATAGTTGCATAGTTTTGAATAAATGAAATTATTATGGAGAGAACGCATATTTTGAATGCTCAATATTTCTTTCTAAAAATTCAAAATGGAACAATAGGCTTGATTTCTTGATTTTTGCCATTAATAATAATGATTCAGTGATTCATTTATTCATATTTCTTCAGGCACCAAATTAATAGACCCTCCTTCCCCCACATGTGGTCATCGACGTCTTTGAGGAGGCTAGCTAATGTATTTACTTTAAAGTGCAAGTGTCTTTCATTTACTCAAAGTGAAAGTAAACTTGGGTTTTCACATTGGATCATTCATAGCACTCAAAAAGAAAAGGGGACTTGTATATGTACCTTTACAGAACCTGTATCCAAGTTGTACATGCCAGAATCCTTTTCCCTTTTACTGTCAGTTGGCTCACTTCCTAACCACCCTTGGTGTTGCTAGTTGCCAGGACAGTTGGTCACTTCCCCCTAACTGCCAGTGGCCCTTGTGTTTTTAACGGCAGTCCGGAGCCCTCCAGAGTCTGAGGGTGGCGATAAAGGTGGCTGGCTATCTCATTTCCACAGAGGACAAGATAACATCCTGAGAACATTTCCATCATTCGAGGAGTTTGTTCAGCCGAGATAAGGGCCCTGCCTGTTAAACCTCAGCTATGAAACCTATGTGTGCGTGTGTGTTTGTGTGAGTAAGCGTGTGGCTAACTCTACACTGGACTTCTTCCTGCTGTCCCGCTTTAATGTCTGCCCTCTATATGTGCAAGCTCAAACAGGGCCTTGTTACGGATCAAGGGGCTATGAAGAATAAAAGGCTAACCTATACTTGCACCGAGTCACATCGCTTCATGTATTTCTCAGCCTTTCCGACACGCTTTGCATGCTAATTCGTATGTAGGTGGTGAGTATAATTACATTAGGCTTGTCGTAAACAAAGACCTACAAGCTGCAGTCTGTGCAAGTATCACTCCCAAGAGAAGGCAGGAAAATAGTTTATACAAGGATGGATGGGTTTATTATGCATAGTTAATGTGGAGGAAATCTAGTGCCATTTCGCAAAAAGTATATTGAAACATGTGGTAAATTGTTTGGATATGGGAAACGTCAATTGTGTGAGATATATTGTGACATTTCAAACAAGTCCATCTTTTAGCAGTTTTTATTTGACCATGCACTGGGTAATGTAACGCTTCTGTTGGAGGCGTTATCCTTCAAAATATAGTTTTTGGATCAAAAGGAGGCTCGGTTTCCCCCATATCTGTGGTATTACGGTGTATTTCATCAGTACTTAAGAAGCTCCACCTCTTCATTCCACACACACTGCTCCTTCATAACATCACAGTCTTTAATCTCATTAACTAAAAGGGTTATTTGAAGTGAGAACACACACCTTGCACACTATATTTTCATCCCTTTATCCCATCTTTCAAGTGGTGTGAATGTGGAGGGGCCTAGTGACACAAAGGACAAAAATGTAAGCACTTTTTGGAGATCCCATAATTTTATAATTTCATGCCCTTCGTAGAAGACCATTTGTAAGTATATACCATGCTGATTCATGGGTTCTGTAAATTAAGCAGTGTGCAAAGTTGTGCTGGGCCGTTTTGGGACTGGTTATTGATCAGTTGCAACTATGTACTGTCAATGCCTTGGCAGGGAACTTGTGATACTTGGTTAACAGAAGTGCAAAACATGTCCTCCATGTAGAATTAGGCTAAGAAATGGAAGACGAGTATTTCATATAATTCGATCTCTTATTGTCTTGATTTGGTACGAAATACTCCAACTACATTGGTGTTTGATTGACATTTCAGTGACACAGGTACTATTCATAAAACTGTTAAATATTGACTTGACTCCCGGATTCCAAGAATTCACACACTTGGACTGGCTGTTTTGACTAATGTTAATTACATGTTTAATGTTTTATGTTGTGATTTGTTCAAACCAGTGAAATGATGAGTCATATATTTTGTGCCAGGCATAAATGGCAATGCCAGGAAGGGCATCTGATATAAAAACAATTCAAAACAATGTCAGTTTAGATCTGCTGCATATTATGTTTTTGTTTTTGTTATTTGAGGGACAGTAATAAATATGCCATCTTATAATAAAAACTCAAATTTCCATATGTTATCCCTATAGACAGGTTAAACAGAAAGATGGTTACAAAACTAAGAGAGCTCCTCAATGTTTTTAAAGTCCATCCACTTATTATCTTACCACTATGCCGCTAACCAACTTTGATGTAAATGGCTATTGCTTGTAGCCTAATTTTAAATGCTTCTTAGTGCACCAACAAGTGGAGGCTGTGTGCCCTGTGTTGACTTTTAACTTAATCAGGTTCAACTCTGTTGTTTATGTATCAAAATTAGCTAGCTTATTTCTTTTCTTCAGGCCTAAACGTGCTGACTTAATCATCCCTCAACATTATACACTAATCTATCCATGTAGGAGCACACTAAAATTATCTAGAGGCTACAGCGTTCAGTTTAATTAAGCAATTTCACACTTCTATCAAATAAACGTGGAAAGTACATGTGCTTCATTGACATTCCAGTCTAAGGCGGGTTAGGTATCCAAGTGTCTTCTACAGGCTGCCTCTGCTACCCATGTGTCAGAGGCCTTAATGTGCTCCAGCATAATTACAGGCGACGTGAGTGCGGCAAGAGTGCTTTTGTTTGCTATCTGAATCGCATTGTGCCATCTCAAAAAGCACTGTTAAAACACATTCTTCGGCTGTGTGTGCACTTATGGAGGAGGCGCATACTGCACAATGGCATACTTTAGCAATCTGACATTATAATAAAATGTAAATTACACCCCCATAAGCCTCTCATTACAATATCCCTTATGTATGTCACATTCTGTTATGTTCCCCGGGCTTGTACGCGATCTTCACTTTTGTGCGCCTGCTAATCATCAAGCGCTATGCTAATACCAAATTAGCTCAACATTTTTGTCATTAGTCAAATAACTGTCTGGCGAATTGTGATTTATGTAGTGGTAATGCTTTTGACTGATGGAAAGCTGGAAGGCTGAACAATGTAGTTTATTTTGACGCGCGAGACAGCAAAAATGCTAAGCTATGAGGTGATTTAAGAGCAACGCACTGATTCAAGGTTGCAGTGGAATATTCATTGAAACGAGCCGAAGAGTGTAACAGCATAAGAATAACCCATCTTTAAAGATTAACATAACCCTTGGAGGTGTTATTGTATCGGCGTAAGCTAGCAGAGACCCGGGCAGGTGCACTAAAACTCTCTCCTCATGAGTTACTGCATTAAGTCCCTCAAATTTAGTAGCACAATCATGAGCCTCACCGTTCACTCTGCGCGGAGTAAGAAGAATCGCTTTGCATTTTAAAAAGGTCAAATACTCAGATCTCTGCCAGGAGGAATTGAGGGAAGAAATAATGTCTGTCTGCAGAAATATGCAGTCACACACTACTGATCCTCTCAAATACCCAGTGTACAGTGGAGAGATTAGAGGGGTGTGCGTTTGACTGTCAGCTCTTAACAAGTCATGTGCAAACAAAACCGAATCAGTGTGTAACATTCGGGGACAGGCTAATCTCTGGCGTTCGTTTAATCCCAGCCAGAACAAACAGTGTAATTAATTAGCATTTCTCTAGTATATTTTGTGATTTAAATTTGACAACAGTAGAAAAATAGTCAAAGTTACATTTACTTACAACTTCTATTTTATTCATTTAAAGGTACACTATGCAACTTTTCAAGTGAAGGGTCCATCACTTGCTTGTCACCATGGAGATGTTATTACTGCCTGGAATGTTCCACAGTATGACATTATACATCTATCTTAATCTTAATTTATTGCTCTTTATTGCTCAAAAATTGCTTTCAAAAACATGCTTTATTACAGTTCTGACCTGTAACTTGACTGGCACCATCATAAAGCAATAACATATCCATGGAGACCTTCCACTAAAGTTACACAGTACACCTTTAACTTTACAAAATAGAACTACAATTGTCTTGTCATGGTTTGTTTTTTATCAATAGTAAATTGAGTGTTGCATCAGTTACAGTTACAGAACTTCAGAAATTGTTTATTATTTCATGTCTACTTTTCACTTACTAAATAAGTAGGCCTATGTTGTAACTTAAATATATTTACGTAACAGTTAACAATAGAGAACATTTTGGCTATCACTTATCCTTTTACACAGCACAATCAATTCCCTGTACCAAGACTTTTACAACTCAATCTGCAGCAGCGCATGCATCCAATTATAATAACAGAATAAAAAAGGCATTGTAGATAAATCTCCCACGTGACACAATTGAATTTAGAGTGGCAACAAATATGCATTACATACTTCATCATATGTCACTTTCTGTCAAAGTGGGTCACGCTACGTTGCAAATTCAGCCATTTTTCTTCTTGGCACACTGATCTGATTTGTTAATGCCATTTTATTGATTTGGAGAAGGAATAATCTTACGCTTCACTTCCATATATAAACCTCCCTTAGGTCCACATTAATCTCAGATACATTGGGTTGCTGTCGCCTGTCTTCTTTTTTTTCTTTTTTCATAACAGTTTTGGGTGCATTCCCGGTAGCCTACTTACATTATACTGCAGACAAAGTGACCACAGGGAAAGATCCTCTCTGGACAGCATCAGACCACACACCGACATCAATTCATGAGCTGAAAATGCAAAACAAAAGGTATATAAATCGAGCAGGGAATTGCCTATTTATTCTGGAAAAAATGATTCAAAACATTGAGCCTTGCTGGTGTTGGGGAGGGGGGATACACTTGGACCAAAATGACTGTGGTAATTTAAAAGATGCTGTTTGCCATCTGCAGCGTTTAATGCACTTTCAGTAAATGGAGTTTGCGTACATTCGTCTGCTGACATGGGGATGTAAAGAAGAAGAATATAGATTGCATGTTTAGAGCATGACATCAAGGCACAGCTGCACCGGGTGTTCTCGGTTCCTGAATGGGCTGAATGGGGACAAATATAGTGAGCAAATAGGAGGGGCTTAAATATTTGTGACTGTATATTGACACCATTAATGAACGCCTAATTACCTCCCTGTGGGCTGACACTCATGAATACTGGTTAAACTTGTTACGCTGATCTAATTCATAATGCATTTTCATGTTGTGTAATTTAGGTAGTCCATGTTGTATACATCTGATATGATTTTGGTGATATCATGTAAAAAGTAGGCTATAGCAAATATAGGTATAAAAACAATGTTTATTCTCAGTTTGTTATCGATTGGTTCACTGCCCACCTTAAATAAAGTAATGCATATCAACATTACAGCGCCAAGTCCCGGTTGACTTTCCATTGGCCTTATAAGTCACACGATTTCTTCAAATATGTTCAAATGTCTGTCAAGAACTGTCCAAGACTTAAGTTAGAGGAAAAGAAAGACACGTGAATCCGTGAAGCCCCAGAGCCTTTTCCAATCAAAGCGCGTTTCTCTAAAATCCCCCACGCGCCCACCGTCCCATCTCTATCATGATCCGAGAAGTGTCTGTTTGAAGTGCCCCCTCTGCTCCTCTCTGCTCCTCTCTGCTCCCCTCTGCTCTGCTGCGCGCGGGTGTGTGCGCGCGCTAGCCGCGTGCGCGAGACAAGTGGGCAAAGGCTCCGCCTCGTTCAAAAAAGCGAGCGAGAAAAAAGGGAAAAGCAAACTGATACACACCTCTCAATTCTGGCAGGAGGAAAAGAATAGGAGTGTTTATGAAGCGTCCAAGTAAACAGCGGGATAACCAGGCAGAGCAGAGGCGACTTCCCCGCGTTAAACACCGACTACCGTGTTCTCAGCACCGGAGCTTGTCCCGCTGCCTTCAGGATTAAGTTCATCTAAAGGTGGATCATTATCTAAATCCGAGATAACAAGCGAATTTGAAATGCGTAGCCTGCCATGCTATTCCTGGAGCCCCCAAAGCCGACGTGTGAACTCCCAGTAAACAGCCTGTCGAGGTAGGACTCCATTATCGTCAAGGTGTTTTAAAAATACATATTTCGCTATAGTTTGAAAGCAATCCTCGCATCGCTGTCCATGTGTCCCTGCGCCATCAGCGAAGAGGGACACGGGAGGGTGGGAGCAGTGTTAGCATGTCCTCCTCTAGCTGTGAACAAGTGATGTGGGAATAGCCGCTATTAACTCCCTAATGAGCTGCCCACTTTGTACAAGGAACATCTTTAAGTTCACTTTAAGTTTTTATTTATATTGTTCAATGCGTTTGGGAAAGTTAGTGGACTATTTTAATAGCTATATAAAAGTTTTTGATATTATGTGTGTCATGTGTAAGCACACCCAGTTGCCTTTTCTAAGTAATTAAGACCAATTAGACAATCAGATTTCTTTATTGAACACCTGCACATTATAAAAAACTAAAGGATCTACTCCAACTTTTTAAACATTGCATTGTGCCATTTATCAAGCAGTTATTGATTGCATGGTTTATTTAAGCTACCACAAATGAGTTCACTGCTGTAATAAGAGCAACTAGAAACAACCAGCCTAACCAGCCTGGTATCTGCATATTACATTATTTCAGAAGTACATGGTTTTCTTATATTTGAATACAAAGTAAAATTTCACACCAGAAAATTAATGATGCAAATATCAAAAACAGGTGCACTTAAGTCAAACCCTATATTTGATAAGTAACCACCTTCTTTTCTAGCAACTAACATTGTGTGTGTTACTTGAATGTTTTGCCAGGTTGAGTGCTGGCAGCGCTTTTACAGGGGAACCCACTTTTTGAAAAAACTCTTTTGGAGGCTTGTGTGAAGGAGAGCTGGAAGTAAAAGGAGATTGTGGTGGTGCAGGAGGAGGTGGAGGAGGGCGGCTCTATTGTCTGGCCAGTGAAGGGGTGGGGATTGGAGGCAGTATGCAGATGTGCTGCTGGCAACGGACATCTGCTCTCTCCCCCTGTGGGCATTGTCGCTACAGGCAGGGGAACTTAGCGAGGAGTCTGGCCGCACAGAAAAGGCCCTTTGTGGATCAGAGAAGAGCTAGAGTTTGCTAAATGTTTGCTTTTCAAACTTGGAATATGATGGTAATGCTGATACACCTGTCCTTGTAATTTAAATCTAGCAGCTAAGTTGAATTATTGAGTGAATTAAAGAGAATAAAATAAGCATGCAATAGTAATAAAATAACATGAATGAAATGCATTGGAATCTTTATGTCAGTTATATAAATTAACAATGGAAGTAACTGTGATGGTGCACTTAATAGAATTTGAATCGAGATTGGGATTTAGGAATTTCTTAGCAATGATCAGCTTGGGTGTTTTTTAATCGTCAAAAGCATGTGCTTTGGAGCAGAGACTTTGGAGAGCAACATTTTTGGTGAAACGCTTATCTGTACCATTTATGTTCAGAAAATGTATATTGAGCATAATTTTTGTTTGTTTTTAATTAGACAATATAAAATTAAATCATATCATTGTGATCGCTCAATTTGAGGGAAAACATTTTGTCATATTGCCCAGCCCTAGAAGTAAATATGAGTATACACAATATACAGGTGAGGGTGGGCTCAGCAATGCTATAATATGAATTCAATACAGTTACCTATTACATTAAAAAATGTTGTAATTTCACAAAGCTAACGTTTGAATTACAATAAACACTAGTTCTTGATTATAAATTTGTATTTTTCATGTTTCAACTATGCAGTATGTTCTGTGTAGCTTACGCTCGACTCTCCCCACATCCCCTCCCCTCATCCTCCGCTTTCACTCCCCAGGGGCTCCAACTTCCTCTCCTGTCTCTGTGGCCTGCCCGTGTTCAGATATGAAAGCATGGCCTCCCTAGTGTTGAAAAAAAACAAATCACATGCAGCATCACAATGTACATGACAGCTCCTATCAGGTCGTTTGATATATCGCTAAGGTGTAAAATGCCAAGAAAATGTAAAACCAACCCTTTTTAATATTTATGCTACCTAGCGTACGGCTTGTTTGATAGCAGCTATCATTGTCGACACGCGTGTGTATATGTGTGTGTGTTTGCGTCTCATTTGCTTCAACACATATTCCCTGGTGGCTGATGGGAGTCAGTGTGCTGTGATTACGAACATGATTTGTGCTTGTACGGAGCACTGTTGAACACGGCTGATCTGCAGTGCTACATGCTTTCGTAGCCACTCATTTCTGTGTGGTTTTTTTTTTTTTTTTTTTTGGATTTAGGATTTTTTCCATTTACATGTGCTGTGTTTCAGAACAGAGAGGGGAAGCAGGAGCAGCGGTGCAGGGAGAGATGATAGCTTTTGAAAGCGCAGGTGCTGTCTCTCACGCCGCTCAACGCCGTCTTGTTATTGGACAGGGAGCCCATGCTGTTTATTGCATTGCTGTCATGTCCTACTTTTTTCTGGCGCGTATCAAACAGTGAATCTTGGCAGAATTTTGCGGCATGCTGAAGAAAGAATATGAAACCGTGAATCAACCGTCTGTTTTTGAAGTCGCACAAGCAAAGCAATTACAATTGGTTAATCATATTCTCAGAGCCTAATACTCCCATTTAACACCGCGATTTGGACGCAGCTGAAATAGCTCTTGTGAACTCTACTGAGAATTCCCATAATGGCCAGGGCTCTAACGGCTCCTAAAAGTTCCCGTAGGAGTTGGTTTGAGAGGATTTCGCAGTCATGTGAGAGTGCTATGCATTGTGCAGAAGGAGGTAATGGGTGTGAAATTACACTGTGCCATCTGCAAGGGGCTACAATGTACAGCTCTGTGTCACCCGCATATAAACCGCTGGCACAGGCGCCGCACTTCCAGGTGTGATTAAAACTAACCCTTGGCATAAACAGCTGCAAATCTTAATCTTTTTAAGTGTTTCTTTATTTAATGACAGTACCCTTCACACCTGTCAAAACAATGCTCCTCTTCTGTTTGCTGTCTGGTTGAAAGAGGAAATTTGATACCTTTGTGCAACTTCAGAGATCTTAAGATTGTAGTTTTTTTTTTTAAGTTGTTGTAGTATTTTGTGAGCGTAGACAAAACGGACTCGGCTGTGTGTTTTTGCATAATGGCACCACTTTTCTGCACCTGTTTTGGTTACATTGTGTCTTTTCCTTCTTCCAGTTGAAGATGAGTTTTGAGTAAGACTGATGCTTACTCTTGAAGGCAGCAGGTGTGTATGTGATTTCCTACACAGATAAAGCCTGTTTTCCCAGTCTGCTAACACACCCTGGACGCTCTTAAGTTTACATGTGTACTTTTGTATAAGAGAGACATAAAAACATTATTCATTGTTTATTGGTAATGTTGCGTCAAGTCTGCAATTTAATTTTAATGTGAGATTTACTTTTAAAACTGGTACTGTAAGCTCCGGCTACACTGGCAACACACAAGCTGCCAGCTCTGCCAAATCACAATGAGGTATTTTATCATCGTCTCAGCAGTGGCCAGAAAACAAGTGGAATATATGCCAGGGCTGTATTTTAAAACATTAAGTTTTTAATTGAGACAACACTACATGATATACTCAGCTACCAGTGCCAAATTCTGAGGTTGGCATCCAATGTGTTTGCTCAATATGCTACACTACTTTTAAATGTTACTGCACATAAAAAAACAAAAAAAAAACAGTATATCTTTGGTATTATTTTACGCATTTATTTACTAATCCAAATATTTTTTTTTATATTTGATGCTAGTTTTAAATAATGATTCAAATATTTTTATTTATAAATCAATCTACAATACAAATAAAAATTGCTTGACCTAGATAACATACTGATTTACTGATTTACTACTAGATGTCTATACTATTTGGATTAAACATTATATCATTACCTAAAATAAAGCAGTTAGATATTTAATAAACTGAACATGATTTAAACATATCTTGGTTGAGAAAAGTAAATGTTTAAACAAAAGTGGAATAAAACAATTAGATTGTGCAGAGTAAAGCGTAACTTGTGCATTATTAATGAAACGGCTTATATAAACCCGTAGTGAGTGTGGACACTGGATGATTAAAAAAGCATTTCCTTAAATTATTAACTCATTATATCAGCGGTGGGTGCAGTGGAGGATGTTTACCATGGCCTGTATTTATGTGGCTGGGAGTTGGCTCTCACCACTTGGCCGTCTAATAACCTCCCACCAGGTGTAAACCATCGCAGTGTGTCGCCCGTCACTGCTCCTCGTTAATGACCAGCCATTTCCCTCCAAAGAAGCCCTAATTGCTCTCCACTGCACTGGTGGGCATTATGCAAGAGCGCGGGGATGGAGGGATGGAAGGGTGCAGTTGAAAATCTAGGCAATGTTCTCCACCGCCATGGTGAAGTGTTTGCCAACAGTGATTTCTCCTCCTGACCCCTCCTCTCCAGCTCTTGCCATGGTAAGTGCTTAAACCACCTGCCATTAACTTTCATGCAAACCTCACTGGATTAGGAATGAATAGCGGCACTGGCGTCCGACTATGTGTGTCCACCATATGTGTTTGTGTGTCACTTTGAGGAAAACTAGCTAAAGACAAAGCACCATCTGCACGCAGCAGGCTGTCCTGACTGCCCGCTCTCCTCTCTGGGACATAGGAGAGGCGTTTTGCACAGCATTGTTATGAAACTGTTCCTGCCGCTGCTGTTGCTACGCTGCTTGTAAATGCTGACAGCTAATAATGTCCTCCTGGATGACAGTGCCTTGCTGGAGCCAGAGAGACAGAGACTAATGAAGAGACAGGAAGTGAAACAAGGGGCTTATACAGTGGAGGAGAGCAGAGATCTCTCTCTGTGTGTGAGCTGGTGAAGTTTGGTCTAAAGATCACACACATACAGAGTGAAACTCCAGCCAGCTGTATTGTGTTTTATTTCCTCTTTCTCTTGTTCCTTCCTTCCTGTACGGTAGGTATTCTCCTGCCTCAGCGTCTCCGTGGCGATGGCAGCTGGTGGAGGAAGGGCTTGATTGTGTCAGAGAGCGCCCCGCTCAGTCCAGCTGACATAGACTTGTGTCAGGAGGATCCATGGTGCTGATGTTAGGGAAGCACAGAGTGAAAGAGATGTCGAAAATGCTGAAGTGGGCCTGGGCCAGGGGAGAGATGCCTCTGTTTGTTTGCCTTTCTGCTGAGCACCACTTCACACAGAAAAGTTTTTTTGGCTGAATTTGCTGACGGCGTGAAAGGAAGAAAGGAGTGTGAGTTGTGGGAGTCACTGGTGGGCACTCGGAGCTGCGGCTATTGTGGGTCTGTGACATTGACATTTGGACGCGCCGAGGGGGAGAAAAGAGTTAAAAAGCATGCGTTTTTTTAGCTGTCTCTTACCACACAGTGTTTTGCCTCTGCAAACATTCGCCACATGAATATGCATGATAAGTCCTCTTTTCTTCTTTGCCCTCTGAGCTGTATTTTTTCTACCCAGAGACCTGTCGTGTTGTGTTTGATTGGCCCTGACATTTGAAAAGGTCCTTGAAAAAAAGTTGTTTATGACAACTGGAGAACTCTCCTTGCAGCAGAGTAAAAATGGCATTTTGAAAGGAGCACAGCTCCTGCATATTTAAATGCTAATAGCTGGGTGAATGTGCAGGCTAATAGGATGTTTCAATCTGGAGGATTGCAGTATGCAGTCCCTTGGCCTGAGTGCTGCTTTGAAGAGCTGAGGACGATGCATCCGTTTATTTTGGTGACTGGTACTGATGAGTCTGAAGTTTGTTTTATATACAAATAAGGATGCGTTTGTTTCTTTATGAGTGTGATTATGTCAGCACATAAGCCAAAACAAGTGCTTATATTCAGAAGTAACCTCAGGGAGTTTTGGAAGATCTGGCATCTGTAGAGTATTATTGCACTGGTTATGATGCAGATAAAGTTTAACAGCTTGTTTTACAAGCTTTCAGATGTTGTGTCAGAGTGGGCTGCTGTTTCAGTCTGGGCCCCTGGGGTTTGGACTGGGCAGCCCTGCAGTGAAGCTCTAGGTCCCTGTTTTATTATGCACCATGTGTTAACAGAGGCCAGACACAAGTGCCATGAATCCCCCTGGACTTTGACCAGCTTTCTGTGTTTGGCCTCATGGCCTTGGTCTGCTTCTAGCTCTTTCACTGGATTACAGGTTGTTCACAACAAGTCTTTCTGCCCTTTCATTATTTCCATCTTTTAGGTGCATATTAAAAAGCTTTTAATTTGAATTTTCCACGTCGTTAATGTTCACTTGGTAACAGTTGTTGACACCTGCTACCTCACATTAATAGGATTTAGAATACAGTTTAGGTGTACGTGTCTCACTAGTTTGCTTTTAAGACACACTCATCCCGTTGCACTAATGGAAAAGTGTAATTTCTTGTGAAAGTAGTTGAAAAGGTCTCCCGGTTGTGTTGATTTGCTGAACGCCACAGTTCAGGGGTGACTATGTGAAGATTAGTGTGTCCAAAGAACATGCAGTTTGTTTTTTAAAGCCCTAAGTTCACCTTTGCAGCGTGCTATCGCTGCTCTAACACACTGGGTTAAAGTGCCTTCATATCATGCTTTTTATGCATTTAACAGCCTTTTACTTGCTTAAATGTTGGCACACATCCAGACAGGAAAATCTGGCAGCTGTCCATGGATCCATTTGACTCCTAAAGCACACAGTTAAGAGAGGGACTGTACTTCCTATTGATTTAGACAAGCTCCGGATCACTGCTGTATCTGCACTGACACATGCGCAAAATCACATAGCGGCAATTATTATATCTCCTTGTTCTGCCTCTCATCGCTCTTGTGTTACATAAAATGGTGTATTATCTTGTCAGTTCTCCCAGTTCAAAAGTGTTGACAATGTGAGTGGTGAAGCTGAGCGATGGCGTCTTATCACCTTAGCTATATCTCCATTATGAATATGGATATTATCAGTGTTTGGTGAGCCCCAGGCTAGTCCTTTGATTCTGCGCTGCAGAGAAGCACAGTGGGACGGTTGGCTTTTCAACTCATCAGCTTGTTCACTCCGAAGGATGTTTGATTTGCTGCCGTATGGAGATGTTTGATTCCTGATCCCAAACAAAGAGGATTTGCAGAGGGTTAATGTTTGACGGAGTCCCTCCTACTCAGTGCTGGGTAAACACTTCCCCTGGGAATTAGTCTACAGTTTGGATTTTTGTCACTTTTGTAAAATGATCCTTTTACATGCTAAACACATGATGGATTTGTTCTATATATTTTCTTCATCCCCATTAATCACTGAACATTCATACATGAGACAAGGCATTTATTCATTTCACTACCAGTATCATTTGGCTAGTGACAAACATTTTGCCCTTTTCCCCATCTGAAGACAGGCCAGTCCATTAGTAAGATAGTAGATAACAAAGCTGCAGTATGTTGAGACTTTGCCTTGTTTAACCTTCTTTCTATATAAATTAACTTTGCTTGCTTTCTGCTGACACACAAATATGTCACATAAAAGCAGCTTAGCCTAATTTAAAAAGAATAAATGAACCTTCGAGTATTATTCAACACCGTGACTATGCATTACTGTTAGAAAGATCAGTTTGTTTTTGGAAGCCTTAAAGTTGATGTAGCGAGGGGAACATCTCAGTTGAATTTCACGCATCGGTCGCTTTTTTCAGGTAGCTATAAAATTGCTTTTTTTGCTGGGTTTTGTTTTGTTATTTTTGCCCGGAAGATGCCACAGGGATGTTGTTTTCATTTCTCCGCGCTCTATGATAAACTGGTGGTAAGATGCTCTTGTGTGTTTTCAGGTCTTCTCAGCCTCCAGGGGAAGTTTCAGATCAGAAACCTGGCTGTGCAGAGCTTTCTGTTGGTTATTCTCCGGCCCTGACCTCTGTACGGCCGTCTCTCCATCGCTGAGCTCGCTGTCTTTTATTTTCTCTAAATAACAGTAGTGCGCCCTAATCCATCAGTGCCTCGGTGCAGTCAGCGACTCCCTCTCTGCTGTGTGCTCCTCCTCGAAAGTGGCTCAAGTGCACATCGGCCTTTTCTCTGATTGTCTTTGTCCATGCCGCTGTCCTTGGCCAGTGACTCAGGCTACTAAAACAACCAAGCAACTTGTACAATTAGACATGCCCATAAGGTTGCTATGGATGCGTTAGAAAATAATGTAAGCTAATAAATCTCTGTTTAACTTTAAAGCACATCTTGATAGATTGTCCACAATATACCATTTCAAACTAATGTTTTGCCTAATATTTATATGCTAATTATCTATCAAAATATGTATTTTTATATTAAATTATACTATGGCTCCTTCCTGAATCTGAAATTGTGGCACAATTAACCTTTGACCACATATGTGTATTGTATTATGAGGGTAGTATTGAATGCTTCAATATTATATCAACTATTGTTATATCCCTAAAAATAAGTGGGAGTTGAAAGACATTTGTTGGTTGAAATGGAAAAAAAAAGTTGTATAGATTTACAAAAAAATATGCAAAGCTTCTTTGAAAATGATTTTAAACTGAAATGAACCTGGTCAGAGTTCATTTGTTTCCTCTCTGCTGGCACAAGAAACATCTACAGTTTGCTCTTAACTGTACAATTTTGAACACAAGCTTAGGGCATTTATGTAAATGTAATAAAAGCATGGACCCTTTTTCAAATAAGCTCATTAGCATTTTCAACTTTTCATTGTTCACTATATTTGTTCAGATGTGGTAATGTTCTAGGCTGTGTTACTAGAAAATGTTGCCTCTATACGTATATATGGCATCAGATAGTATGCATGTTTACTTATGGTTTTAAAGTTATATAATATTGCATTAGCTTGAAACGATTACTTCTTCTTGCTAACAATGTGCTGAAGGAAGAGGTTGACCGTATTTGTAGATAATTTGCAGTTACTATGCGGTCGTTGTCTATAACTAAAATATAGACACCGACGTGTATTCCTGTAATGTCAAAACAATTAAACCCAGCTATTATTCACTGCGTTACATGAAAGTGGAAAACAACAGAACAAAAAGTCATGACATCCATTTTAATTACACCCAGCTGTAATCACAACTTCACCGGAGCTGTTGACCAAAGTTACCCTGTATGGTCCATTCTTTGTAAACAGTATGAAGTATGAGTGAGCCGCCCCCCTCTCTGGAGACTGGACGCAGCCATAAACCCACCTTGGCCCCGGTTTTGCAGTCATCGTGTCTGTGTGGGCCCAGCTGAGACTGACAGATGGAATCATTTCACAGGCAGACATAGAGGCAGGATACAGGAGAGCGCGGTGTGCTTTAACAGTGCTGGCGTCGCGGCGGAGGGTGCACTAATCTAGGTCAGTGGTGTTTCGGCGCACAGATAGGTGGCCTCTGGGGCGACTTGGCCTTTCCTTAACCCCATTAACACGACTAACATGCAGTCTGCTCGTATTATAGCTCGCATCCAAAGAGCTAACAAGATGGTAATGCTGTGAGCAGGTTGATGAAGTCTCAGCTAGTACACTGCAATTATCACTCACTTTGTCAGTCACACAGCTAATCACAAGGAAATCCATAGGCACTGCATTAATGGCTTAATTAACACGGAGGCCTGTTGGAGTCCTTATGCAGTGATTGGTGTATTGTTACATTCCATAGGTTACTATTGGTTTTGTCACTATCTTTAGGAATATGATCTCTACAATTTATTATTTTCAATGACATTTACAAGACTGACTTGACTTCAACTGGCAACCACATACCTAAGTCAAGAAAATATCTTTCATTAGTTGTAGGGATGCCACAATATGAAACTTTAGTGTTCTGATCGTTGTGAGAAGTCACATCGTAATTTTACAATTATTCATGATTTTTTATCATAACTACAGTGATATTCTTAATTCACTTTCATTCACATGTAAAATAGATTATTATTCCTCTAGTACGTGACCAACTTTATGAAATCAAACTTTCTGAATGATAATGTAAGGTTTATGTGACAAACATCCACATTTCAGTTTACTTTTTTGGCGTGCTGACTGAATTTGAAATTACTTTTTTCTTCTAAAGTTCTCACGATTATTAGTTCTTCCATTCATATTGAGAGCTGAATCAGGACTATCAGTTAACCAAATACCTACTTCAACGGGTTATTATTTTATATAATTAACATATATAATTATATAATTGAAATCAGTGAGTGCCTTTGGCACTGTTTTTCTTTAAAAATATATCCAGAACTGAACTTGAAATTGAATTGAGTGACTTTCTGTAGCATAAATGTGAACTATCCACTCATTGACTGATATGGAAAGTCCTACTGAGATTGAGTCTTTTTTTAGGGGAGTTTTGGCTCTCGTTCCTTTTTAATCCTATCAAGCAAAGCAAAAAAAAAAAAAAAATCCCTAATTTTTTATCTTTGATAATGGCATCCTGATGGCAGCTGAAACACCTCGATTTCAAGAACATTGTCCAGATGAGCAGATGGAATCTTTTCTACTAAAGCAAAAATATACTTCCTTGCCAAAAACAGAAGAAAGGTTTTGTTTATTATAAAATTTAATCTTGTCGCTATCCCAAACAACTATCTGGATATGATAATATTGCATATAGATATCATAATAACTAATTGCAAGTGGCGCAAAAAGATCATTCATAGTGTTGTACTCTTTTTAGCTCTGCCTCTCCCACTGAGAATGACATCTTACTGTCATGATCCTCCTCTTTAAAAATGTCAAATTGTGAACAAGCACTCATCGAAAATATTCACTTTTGCACCCGCTCTCTTAATTGATCTTGGCTTAATTTGCAGATTAATTGCGTTTTACCAGCACTGCATATGCATCAGGTCCTCAGCAACTAATTGGTAGGAAGACAGATCATCAAGTTCACCAATTACGCGGCACACTACACAACCCGAACACGCAAAAATGTACAAGTGTGCGTAATTAAAAGGAAACTATTTTAAGTGGGATCATGAAGATGCGTATGAAGTTTTTATTATGGAGATAGTGGTGTTCTGTAATGCTCCTAATGGATAATGGGGGAGGCTGAGCATGACTTTGTAGTAACATCAACCAAGCTGCGTTTTTGTTTCTAATTGCCTCTCTTAACTGGGAATATTTTATCTCACAAACGTACCATTTTAGCGTAGCCTTGAACAAATGTGTGAAACTCTATACTTTTAATATATTTAAAAATCACTCTATTCAACAAGTCAACAGATGGTTTGTAATAGTTTAAAGATGACTTGTAGTAGTAGCCAACTAAAAATCCACATGGCCAGGACAAAGGAATGAATCATGTACTGAAGCCAAGATCTAAAAAAGTGTTCCAACTCGACTTGAAGGGCCAGTGTGTTGAAATTGCTGCAGAGGTTTAAAACTTTGGCACGGTTCTTGGGCATTGGCTTTTTCTTTGAGTTTCTTACAGTAACGCTCTGGCACAGTTGGTGTTTGTAGTCAGCATATCTTAAAATTAGTTTAAATTGTTGAATAGTACTTTCTGCCTAATGAGATCACCTAATGCAGGATCCTGGGTGCAGTGGAAAAATGTTGTTTGTAAATCTATGCAAGTTGGAGGATTGTTAAGAGTGACATGTTAACAACATCAATGCTTGTGTGAAGATTTATCATACTGGTGTGATTAATTTTGTCTGTATCAGTGAAATTGTGGGGTTTGTTAAATATCTGTATCGATCAGGTGTTGAAAAATGTACTGATTTGGCCATTCCTAGTTTGTCCTTGGAGCATCAGATGTGTTTTTTCAGTCAGACTAGTGAGTTACAATGGGAATAGAAGAGGAACAAAGTTAAAAAATGTGACTGTAAATGATCATGGATTTTTTAAATATATATCCCAGATTATTTTATTTTATTTATGAATTTGTGAACTTAAATGTGGGCCTGGCTCTAGATTTTCTAATCTTGCTAAAAAATCAGTCTTTGGACACAATAGTAAGACCAATTTATAAGATTTATGATTTTGAATTTCTCTCACCTTGTAGTGGGACATCCATAAGACAGCACACATTGACCCTTAGACCTGCCATGATGACGAAGTACGTAATACATAAACATATCACGATATATTATATTTAAACTACTCCATACCTCTGACACAATAACTCTATAACCTGATAATCCCTGTTGTCCATTAGCCATTGCATGTCGTGCTGTTCTACAACTCCGCCTTGTGCGTTAAAACTGCTCTTCATTGTTTAGTGCTTACATAACGCACGGTTCCTTGTTATTTCTTACTTAAAAATGAACTGCACTAAATAAATGACACTACACTAGACCCTTTAATGTATTTAATCAGTCAATCAAATAAGTTACTTATTCGACCCTCTACAGCTCATATCTTATGACACTACAAAAAAATTCCCCACTAGTGTATTGAAAATATAACACAATAAATATCAAGTACAGCAAAATATTTAGTCCCACCTTTCATATATTGAACTGCTGATTTAGAAATTATTGTGATTCACACACAATGTGCAATGGTTCACACGTCGTTGCTACGACGAAAGTTTGTCTGTGCAAATATCAAACTCTGGGTGCTGGCAATGTGTGGTAACGTATGTCACCGTAGTTGCACCGGTTACCGGAGGAAATCGCTACATGCTAGCATTGTTTTTGTATTTGTGAAAGTTGGTAAATGAAAAGGAAATGGGGAGATGGGTTCCCCAGTACACGACTGAGCTCTTCTGCTGTTGCTTTGACGCAGCACTTGTATTCAGTGTTGGTTACATGTTTGACAGAGATAGACTCATTGAAAGGGGGACACACTGCCACCAAGATTCCCAAGTATCCGACACGCTTGCTATCAATCGCAGCTCGTCTTTGGTCGTACAATGGTTCTAAGTTTAATCTTTGTCCCCGTCTCACTGTGAGACCTACGACCCATGATCAGCAGTCTTACATCGCAGACGTCCAAAATTGTGCAGCTGGGTTTAGAGAGTTAACTATATACCTAAGTTACCATGACTAGAGTTTTGTTTTCCGTAGACTGCCATGTAGAAATTAAAACAAGAAATATCTGCATCAAATGATTGTGGCTTAAACCTATGGCAATATGTCATCTCATAGAATTCCATAGATCAACAACCACAGGCTCCAAAAACAGTTCTGCTATTGTCTATATGCTTATTACTGTGGTTGTGTCCATATGAATTTACTTGTCCATAACGGTGAATGTGTAATATTCTATGACATGTTTACAATGCTTTATATTGAATTTGGATGTGCAGTATATTGTAGTGAGTCCTCAGCGGTCCGTGCTCTGTGATGGTGTTATGAAAAAATAAATAGCCAATTATCCCAGCGGAGGTTTGTGCCAGACTTTGTTTGAGTTGATTAGATGTAAGTAGAGAAGGAATGCAGGCCACGGTGAAAGGCTTGATGGGTAAGGCTAACAGGCTGCCGCGCTCAATAATGTCACCATTATGCGTTTCCTGGGTGACTTAAACGAATAGGCATTATTACAAAATTGTGCATTAGCCCAAGTCAGCAGTTAGCAGCGCTGCAGTCTCATTTGGGTTTGAGAGGAAATGATGAGGATGAGGGAAAAAAACGTAAAGATAAAAGGACGGCATGTGCCAGAGGCTGACATGAAAAAGCGAGTGAAATATATACGGATGGACTGACAGAAGCTATAGTGATAGACAGGTAAAAAGAGGAGAGATGTAATTGTCAGTAGGCCTTGTATTTAGACAGCGAGGAGTGGAGGGAGGGAGAAGAGTGGCTGGCAGCGAATGGGCAGGTTGTAAATCAGCAGGGTGAGAGACAGCTTTACGTGGCCCTCGGAGCCCCAACTATCCGATTAATGAGAGAAGAGGAACCTTAACCACCTTCCCCTCTCCTGCCTGTTTTTTCTGCTATCTTGCACTTTCAGGGGACATAAATCATAGCCTCTTAAGCAGTCACTTTGGGAAACTGCCGCTCCTGCACACTCCTCCGCACACGCACACACACACACACACACGCACCCGCACCGCTCCTCAAATGTTAACTATAAGCTATTGGTGTTTAAAGGCACACAGTGTTAATGAGATTCTACTGCAGCCACTGCCCACTGAAACGACATCTACCAACAGGCCGTGTGCTAATCTGTAATTTTATTGTTGTAAGAGTGTGGACAAAAGGTTAGGCTGTACAAAAAGATAACAAGAGTGAAACAAAAATATAGTGACACATTGGATTGGTGCCAGATAGAAGACCTTAGGCTGTGCTTTTAAATTCTGCACCTAAATAAGCTATCTCCAGCCCACAGGACTGCAATCAAGTTTAATTGTACAATCATTTATGCTACTTTGTATGGCAAGGTAAGAATGAACATTATTCTGTACTACTTCATATTCAGGACTTTTCCCTATCCACAAAATGACTTTAAATTGTTTAGAAATAAAGAAGTGATTTCTATCAAATTGTTGCTGCCTGAATTAATAGATTTCTCTTTGTAACAGAACTGTTGGATAAGTTGGATAACATGTGTATGGCAGAATATCCACTACAAACACTCCAAACCTCTAGAGAAAAATAAACAACACTAGACGATGAGAGCAGGGGTGAACAGGTTGAACACAGGCTTTTAGAGCTCCCTAGCTGACAAATATTGTTGCCATAACTTAAGTTTAGTCTATGGGTTTACTTTTCAATAATTAAAAATGTTACTACAATAGTTTGAATTTTTGAGTAATACTTCATTATTTAATCGTAATTAATCGTTTTTTGGTGATTCAGATAGGTTCAGTGGAACTTTTGACTGCTTTATATAAAACAGTGTTATTCTGATATTGCCAAATCTTAAAGGGTTTATTATTCTATTGTGAAAATCACAAAAGACCCATTTTCAGTCTGTGTTGAACTTTTGTTTTTGTACATGGCTGCATGTCATGCACTTTACTTCCAACAGTTTAACCTTGAGCTGAGCCACCTCTCAGTTCATCTTTCAAAGCCTTCCTCTGAGAGGCGACCTAACCGAGATAAAGACAGTTTTTCCTTCCACTTTCCTTTCCCTTCTATTTTTTTTTTTTTTTTTTTTTTGCACTATTAGTACTAGCCCAAACAAGATCTCATGGGCTGCCCGGCTTTCAAGTCCTTTTCAACGCAGAGACAAGAAACAGAAGAAAGAAGCACCGCAGCGCTGCAAAAGTGTGGGAAAGTCTTTCTACTTGTGGCATGTGAGAAAGAGAAGTTACAAATTCATAAGGGCTCAACCTGATGCAACAGCTGCAACAACGCCATGTAACGCTCACTGCACTCAGGCCTGGCTCTGGCATTGACATGGAAATATGAGTCGTGCTGTTTGTGTTTGCAGAGGAGTAAGACACAAGGAGGAAACTGTTGGTATGGAACAACTGTCTAGTTTGTATTGGTTATATTGTCAAAATGGCTATGACTGCTGTTGAGATGCTTGAAAAAATGCTTTGTATATAGCTTTATTTATCTTTAGGGAGAGCCCAATGAGAGTACCAGACTGTCTTTTTCATGAGCTCCCTGTTTAAACAAAAACAAACAGAACAATAATAACAACTGCACATAGGTCCATTTAAAACATTAAAAAACAGGTGCAGGTGTGACTATAAATGTCTTATCACCAGATTATAAAATGCAGTAGTGGTATCAATGTATCTAGTTTTGCATGTCTTTGACCATTGTCCATTTTTGGGAATAATCAAAAGCTTTTTTTCCCATTTCAGTTCTAGTGCAGCCAGTTTTTAGACATAGACAATCATGATATCTTGTATTAAAAGTTCCCATATCAAAGTTCAGCAAACATAGTGTGAGATATCAAGTAGTCCCTTATAAATACATTTTATAAAGTGTTCTCTTCTGATGGATAGCGACAGTCAACCTACTTTTTCATAGACTGTATAGTGATGGGCTTTAAATTCATCACCTGTTATGAAATGAAGGACTGAGTGAAAGAGTATATCTAAAGTAGAGGCTGAAGTCTACTGGTACATGTATATTATACCTTCATAATCTAGTACAGAACGGTTGTTTGAATTACAGAAAAGAAATTGTTCAATGGGATACAAAATTTAAGTATCAGGAAAGAAATTCTACTTGCTATCGGGTAGGTATCAGATGAAATCCTCAAAGCCAATGCAGCCGTTTCAGATTATTTTAGCTCAGTTTACACTAAGTCATTGAAAACATCACTTCTTTTTCAGATTAACAACCATTTATCATCAACTAATTGTGCTTGAAAATGTCCCATTTCCGTCTGCAAAGGAGGTTACTCTTCCCCACAACATGATCCGAGGAGCCAATGTAACAGCATCCCGCATTTAGGGGACAAATGCGGGACAATAAACAATAATATTGTTTATCATGATAAAAAGGTTGGACAATAATCGTTCGTGGGACATTTTATATAATCGTGATAATCACCAACAAAGATAATCACCATTGTATCAGCAGAATGTGCAGAAAAAGCTACTTCTCCATGATGAGAATCTCTTCTAGATCAATGTTGTTTTCACTTATAACAAAGTACAATACAATGACACTTGTTTAAATATGGAACTTATTCATAATATTAAAATTATAATTATTTATATCCATAACGTTAATGGTCAGCAACTTTAATCATTATTCTGATATAATTGTTAATCACAATTATTTTGACCATGATAATCGTGACACCAAATTTCAATATCGTCCCATGCCCACCCACATTACATAACTAGAGTCCTGCTTTTGACGAGAGTCTATGCTTTCTCATGTAAATGCAGCTATTTAAGGCCCTCCAACTTCTTGTGAACCTCTAGTGTACACCATCGTAGTTTGTGTTTTTGACTTTTTCTTCTCCCTCTCGTGCAGCCTCGAGCATGTCTTCCAGGTCTGTCTTTGTTCACTTACATAACAGTTCTTGGTTTGTAACTCTCCAGCAGAGATTATGTTAAGGGCAGTAGAATAGCTCCTCTTCTTCTCCGGCTCTTCTCTCGATGAGCTCAAAGTTGTTGTTGACTTTTCGACCTGTGCCGTGAGCAGAATTTTTTTTTTTTTTTTTTTTTTTTTTTTTTTGTCTTCCTCTGGCTCTCAAATGGAGTGTATCCCCTTGTCACATGAGTCAGTCTCTGGAATTAATTTATGGAAATGAAGTCATGTATACCACAGATTGGGGGTTTGGGCTGAAATGGTGTGTGGAACTGCTGAATAGTGGATTTTTGTTGTGAGCCAGGAGGGTTTGCAGTCCCCTGGAGACCCCCAGAGAGGGTCTGGGCCTGAGCTGTCATGTCTGAACGCTTCCAGGTGCACACTTGACTTCTATCAGAGGTTTTCAAGGTGGGACTACCTCTACAGCTGGTATAAAACAGGTAAAAAGTTGGAAGAACAAGGTTGTGGTGGCAAATTAACAGAAATGGAACACTTGTTTTCAGTTCATGCTTCTCTTGGAATACCATTAACTTGCGCTGAACTGACCAGCTTTATGTTCTATTTTCCTTGCCACGTCACATAAACTTTTATTTTTCCCGGCTTGCCATGACAGAGATCCAAGAAAAAAGCCTTTTCTACCTAGTTGTTTGACTAAACCCATCTTTTTTGCTCAAAGACCGTCAGGAGTAGATTGAGAATTACTTTTCAACACAAAGTTACCTTGACCTACACATCAGGCTATTATTTTTGTCCATTTGATTTATTTGGTGTAGTTGGGTTTCATTTAGGTCTTTGGTGTTGACATTTGACCTATATTCCAGGGCCCGACCAATATGGATTTTTTTAGAGCTGATGTCAATGTTAAGGGATCCAATAATGATTAATCACCAATGATTACTTTGTTTTTAATTGTGTTATTTAGCATGAACGACCACATTAATGTGGTTAATAAGCATGTGGCATGAATTTGGCTGGATAACGCTAATAAAAATGCGTTTATGTACTCAATGTCTGCTTTGGGCTAGTGTGATCTGACCGCTTTTGCATCGTGAGCAAAAATATATGGGTTGCCAAACAAACTCAGTGACAGGATTTCGGTTTTCTGGGATCCAGAAAGAAAAATGTGAGTCTGGTCACCGATTGTATCTCTGTAAGTTCAGATGGGCATGAGTGACAGGTGGATTAGCCAATCATGAAACACTGTCTATCTGTATCAAAACAGAGCAGAACAGAACAGAGAAAAAAAATCACAGGGGAGTAAAAACATTGCAAATTTCAGCAGAAATAATGAGAGAAATTCTTTTAATCTGAGGTGAGACGACATGTTTTTGTTCTAAATGATGGGCAACCAATGAGCTCCTTTTGTATCACAAATCTGATTGCATGGTGCTGTCTGAATCTGGCTCGAGGCGCAACAAAGCGAGTGGTGTGCATCCTGTACTTGCCAGGCTAGGATTCTGGAGGTTCTAAGCATTAAACTTGGGTATGGCGTGTCCATATTCTCTCACAGACTAAAAGGTCAGCGGAAAGTATCAGATATTTGCTTTAAAAAATTACAATGATTAACATGATTTTCTTTTTCCATAATGGCATTTATGTACTCTTCACCTCATTTTCTGTAACTCTCTATTGAAAAATACATTTGAAAATCTAAAGAAACTATAGTGCAGCCAAAGAGCCACTCATCTTAACAAATGTGATAGTCTGTCCATTTGTTAAAGGGATAGTTTGTTTTATGCCACGCTCCATAACGTGCTAATGGATAGTTTCTCTCAGACACAACACAGGAATTGAACTGTGCTTCTGTAAATGTGGGGCAACAGTAATGCATTTATCACAGCTGACAGTCCTGGAAGAAAAAAACATTTTAGTTTCACTGAAGATATTCATCTTTCAATACTTCTGTAAAGGCCTTTGCTGCTCTAAAATTATTGGAAAAGTTTGCATTTATTGACTTTTGGTATCATCACATACTTGGTTACCCATGCAGTATGCAAGCTGGTGTAGAACTGTGGATGCAGGTTAGGCATCCTATCAAGAATGTCTGACTGAGCAAGTCTAACTTCATAATTCTCTTAAGCCTGTTTTTTATCACCTGTTGTTTCTGCTGAAGTTGCATTTATGCCAACCTTCATCTCTGATTGGTTACTTCTCCTGACATTACCACCTATGTGAAATCATTTGTATAGGAACGATCCCAACTTTAATTGGCAAAGGGCCTGGTTGGGGGGGGTCCACCAACTATCTTTATTCTTGCTTTGCCTTTAATGTTCCAGAGTATGGCATTAAACATCTTGCATTTATTCAATAGCAGGTGTTTTTATTCATAAAAATGGGTCTAAAATATGGAGACAACCAGGGGACAGACCCTCCATCAGAAAAGTTACATAGCTCACCTTTAATTGTGGACTTTGCAGAGAGGAAAAGTTGCTAGGGAAGCGTGAGGCACCACTGATGAAACGGTTTTCCAATCTTGTTTGCACACTTGTATCTTGCACTGCAGCCACCTGTGCAATGATGTAAGCTGACTGTGTTGTACTAGAGGCAGTTATTGCTCATATTCAGAGAGTTGCTGCTGTACAGAGCGCGGTCAGCTGTTCCTCTGACCTCCAGTGTTGGCAGAAAGATGCCCGTGCACTTCTTCTCCTCCAGTCTATTCATAGCCACCACCACCACCATCACCACACTGCTGCTGCTACCACTCCCCCGCTTCTGACTGACTACTTCCTGCCTTCTCTCTTGCTCAATTACTTCTCCTCCAACTCCCACATGTGGCTCGGCGCTCTCTGGCAACTACACTTACCTTGCGGAGGAGGAGGTAGGAATGCCCCAGTCTCCGTGCGTTAGCTTAAAGACAGACATGAGTGCTTTTGTCAGTGTTTCAGAGTCCAAAAACTGAACTCCTAGTGTTTTCTCGAGATTCACTGAGCTGCAGTGCCCTCTCCCCAAAAAGCACGCAGCTGGGAAATTGCCTCAACAGCTGGCCAAATAGAAACGCAGCATCCATTCATCATTTCAGCCATATTGCCGCGCAGCTTATACCTCCCACCTCCCATAGCCGAGTGGGTCTAATTGTAGTTACAGCGCACATCTCGATACATCATGATTTAAATAGTCAAGCGAGAGAAGCACTTGAGAGCAGAGACTAAATAAAGAACGCGTTTGAACACTGTGGGAAGAGGCCAGTGCACTGTATGTGTTTCTCTGTGGAGGCTTATTGCCACAGTTACAGTCATGGCACAGTTCAGAAAACGGTTTGGCTTTCCTCCAGTTGCTTCATGTGATAAGCCTAATTTTACAAAGTATTACAGGGTGCTTTGTCAGTGTCTAAACATTAGTTGTACAGTGTAGTGCTATTAGAAGCTTGATGTGTGATTTGATGTGATGCAGTTTTCTAATAACTTTCTAATAACAAATTTATGATAGGGCTGTGCAATTAATAGAATTTTCATTGAGATCGAGAGTCAGTCATTTCTAATTGTCAATGATTTGCTTGGGACTTTGGACTTGTATTATGTTCATTAAATTAATATGGAAACCTACTTTTTGTTTTTATTATAATAAAAATGATAATAATAATAACATTGAAATTAGTCAATAAGAAAAATAAAGTTGTTATTATTATTATTATTATTATTATTATTATTAAT
>KN484538.1:29100-40748 GCA_000787095.1 Periophthalmodon schlosseri
TGCACACTGCTGGGCCTATATCTGTTTGTCATCCTCGCCTTCTCACATTGTGCTGCCTGCACCTAAGAGGCAGCCTGTGCATTCCTCTCTGCTCCTAAAACTGTGCCATGTCCCTCAGGCTGCAGCAGGAACCAATTAGACGATTGCTCTTTAGTCACTCGGCAACACAAATGATTGGTAAAACGACTCATTTGTGCTCTGTTTGTTTGTCTGTTTTTACTAGACTGGGTTCAGATCTGGGGGGTTGGAGAGATGACATTTTTCAGCTTGGTTTAATCGGTGGTGCGCTCTGAGGTGGCACTCCCTCTTGTGGACAGTGCACTCTTTGCAGGTTTAGGTGACAGCTGTGACATGTGGGGAGGGGGCAGATCGCAGTTATTGAAGTAAATGGTCTTCAGAGAAAACACCTGAGACAGGCTCTGGTCAGACATTTTATCACCACCAGGAGACTGTTATTGCTCTGTCAATAGACAGGCTGTTCTTTTGGAGTCCGAGCTGATGCTGTCACTGCTTTTTTTTAAGGCATACGTTGAAAAGAGCAGTGCATTATCTGAAATGAATTGGGATTTTTTTGGAGACCATACATCCCAAACAAAATACACAAATAAATAAAATTAAAATTAATTTGCAGATTATCCTTTAACTTAAACTAAATATACTTGTAACATTTAATTAAGCAATTTTCAAATTTTAAACATGTTTCCATATATGGTGTCAGGTTTGTGTCCCATCAGCTCAGAATCCATGTTACGTTTTACATAAGTCTTTGTGCGTTGTACACTAAATACATTAACCCTTGTGTTTTTTTGCTTTTTTTTCTCTTAAAGTTTTTGGTCTTTGCTACAGCTACGTCTATAGGAAATAAAGGCAATCTCGAAACCTTCATTCAATTTCATTGAATTATTACTTCATCACAATTTGCATTTGTTTTTTCCAGGTGTAACACATCATCATCCATCTAAGTTTTTGTCCATTGAAGAACCATAGGACCAAAGGAGGAGCAGCGGTGGGCAGAAAGTCTCGAAAACCGAGGGCACCTCCGTGAGCACCAGGATGGCTCTGGCCGACAAACACAAAGTGAAGCGCCAGCGGCTTGACCGGATCTGCGAAGGTACTGCACTTTTCTCCAGTTTCTGCGTTTGTCTTTTAATTAAACTGTCCCTGTTTTGAGACTTTATTGTGCACCACGTGAAAAGCCAGTTGGGATCGTTTGCATAAGAGTATGTTTTTTTCTGGTGTGTCAAAAGGCGCCTTGGGACCAGCCATTGCTTCAAACTGACTCTTTGAAGGCTGTCTAAGAATGGCGAGGGCAGAGACGTGGAAGTGTTTCGAAGGAGGATGCCAGGAGTGGGTTGATGGTTGAATAAAAGAGTGTGCGTTTTCAGATTCCTGTTGAGATGAAGTAGGGAGTTTGTAATAAACTGAAGCGCTCCTCAGAGTCCTGATTGATTACAACGCCATTGATTTGTGGCTGTGTTTGTGCGTTTCCCTGTAAGAAAAGACACAGACAAAGCACTGATTTTCTTCTTTATTTCAACCCAGTGACTGCCTGTCAAAGCTGGTACTCAGTCAGAACTCATTTATACCACATCAGTCAGGCAAGTTTATCAATAGTTTTTTTTCCTTTTTATAATGACTGTTAATTGCCAACCCCTTGCACAAAGTCTCTCCCCATTAATTTTCACAGCAAACTACAACCATTTCTTATTTTTGGAGAGTTTTCTCTGTGGTAAAAGATGGAAAACACGCTCCAATGGTTGTCAGTAGTTCAATGTAAGCACAGTTTATTCTGTAATGTCCAGAAGATGACTCAAAGTATGATGTCATTATTGTTCAGGCCTTTCTGTAGGGATGGTCAGATCACAATAAATGCGTAATGGCAAAAGTCATCATCAGTATATTACCCCATAATATTACAGGTTGGCTGATTCCTTCCCTGTATCAAGCAGACTGTGTTTTCACTATTCTAATATGAGAGAGCAGCATCTGCATCATAAACAATGATGTCATAAGTGAAATATATAGCTTGTTTGAAGCAGCCTTACTGATGAGGGCAGTAATGGGGCAATATAGTATAAGTAAGTATATGTATACTTACTTATAAAGGCACTGAGTACTTTTTCCAAATTTCTTCTTGTAATTAATGGTAGAAGTGGGTACAGTTTGAAAGCATCTTTATTATTAGTAACAACTTTTGTGAGTAACCAAGAAAATGGCATTGATCATCACCATCTATCATTTCAATTAAATTTTGTGTTTTGCAGTGGAAAGACACACATACACTATTTAGTTCCATTTTCTTTTGGCTTTGCCCTCCTCGCTGCTTTTAAATGAACCTTCTCTCAACAAACCCCATTTGCGCAGAATTAGAAAAGCTTCCATTAGCTTTGTTCATTCCAAGGAAAAATCTACTTGAGATCCAACATAATAGCTGCTCGAATGAAGCCGAGATGCACTGTTGTTTCCAGTCTCCGAATGAGAGCCACATGTGCCATCGCCGACCACTCCAAACCTCCGCCACTATTGCAGTATTTCTCATCCACTCATCTCTCGCTTCACCAAAGAGGCCAGCATGTTTAACATTCTTAAAAGTGTTTTCTCCCCTCCGCTCAGCATTTATTGAAAGATTCTACCGCGCTTTGCTCAACTTATCAACCATAAAGTGACTACAAGTAGGTTTTTCCCTGATAGTATTGGTGCTGTTAAAAATGTCTGGAGAGTGATTCATGTTGAGAGATAAAGACTGTGAATCATAGTATTTTCACAGTTAAATCATACTAGACACAACTCAAAGTAAAAGCTGCTGCTGCTACTACAACAGTACTACCATATACTGAATACGTATCCACACTGCCCACAGTCAAAATTAAAATAGTGTGTTATTAAATATTGGGTATTAGTATCTGTTGATATCATTGACTGCGGGTACTTAAAGCTGAAGTATGGGTATCAGAACTAAAAAGCTGAATTGGTACATCTATCATTTCTAACTCTGAACTATTAATAAAAGTAATTGCATCCTTTCTTACTACTTCTTATTGCTTGTTTTACGTCTACAATTTGTATTACCACTACTAACTGATAAACTTTAATAGCAAGACCGTATTACTACTGCTGTTAATTAACTGCAATCACAACTGTATAATCGGGACTGCTACTATTTTTATTTTTCACCTGTGTAGTGTAGTGTTAAGTGGAAGATTTTGCCCTAATATACTGTTAGTCATCACTGCTGCTCTATAAACGTCCAGGGGAGGGTGATTCACATTGAAGGATGAGGGGAGGGAGTGAATCATGGCGTTTTCACGGTGGGGTAAAATCTCCTCAGACAAATAAAAAACATCTAGAGGGACGGGGCTGTTGTGCACCGTAATGTCAAAAGCAGCCACTATTATCTGTAAACAGTGCTGCAACTGAGGCGTGAAATAGAAATCAAAGTTGATATCATGTGTATTGACAAAAACAAGGAGGTGAGGGTGTGTTTTTGATTGCGTTGTGGCAGAGAGAGGAGCTTCCCTAATCTGCATTTATCTTCTGAGGATAACTGTGTCAATCCAATACTTGTTTCACAGCGGAGTGCATTGATTACGTCTCGACTCATTGTGATGAGTGGCCAGCCGAGCCATGCCTAGCCATCTAAACTCAATTGGAAATGGCTGATCAAATGTGCCTGTTTACTCCCATCAAAAGGAGTCACGGTCCAGGAATGTGCATTTTGAGCCCAACTGTGAATGTGCCTCCACTGAAGATGCTTGGACAAGATTATCAGTCCCCCTCTCTATATCTTTTCCCTTTCATCTCAGATTTTTATGTGGACCGCAGACATCCAAGACCAAAATCATGAATCAATTACTCCTCAGTCACTTTGAAACTGGACTTTATTTGGTGTAAAAGTCAAGTCACACACAGTCTGTTTAGCTGTGAAGTGGCACATCAAAATTTAGCAGGCAATTTGAAAACTTCTAAAGGAATGTGTGCTACGTCCACTCCATTTTAATAGGCAGTGTTGTCTGATTGACCACTTCTTTATTGGGGAAAAAGTGCAACAAGAAACAGCCAGCGACCAATGTTATTTCTCATATTTTTCTTGGCTGCAGTTTTGGCTAATAATTATAGGGGTGGATCCAGCTTGAATTGTTTGAATATGAATAGTGCCCGCAGTGCCTTTTTATCATTCACCACAACCTCAGCATTTCCAAGGAAATATCTGATTAACTGGCATTGAGCTATTTTTCTGTTCGTGTTGTATTATGCATCAAAATGAGACATGTACACCATTTAGTTTTATTGTCATTGCTCAACTTTTTTGAAACGTAACGCTACCGGTCTCCTTGAAACATCAAATTATACAGAATAAAGCTTCTATTAACTTTGTTAATTTCCAAGGAAAAACTACTGGAGCCTTCAACAGTATCCTCCTTTGAGTCAGAAGGCTGTTCCAAGTAAGGTGAGCCATCATGCTGGGCTCTGATATGTATTATTTATTAAATAAATTTGATACTTGTCATTGCCTCCTGGACATATTTCTATTAATCCTTAGTTTACATATCAGATATCCAAATGTATATGGTATGAGTGGTCCATCTGTAAAGTGCTTGGTGATGTGCCAGCTGAAGTGTAAGTGCAATAAGGGAACTGTGGTAAACATCTGTTGTGAGCATCAGTTCCTGTACTCCGTTATCCCCCCTTTTTCTGTCTAACTCTCTTCCCGTGTGTCCTTCTGTCTGCTCCATCTGTGTACCCAGCATGCTTTTGGCTTGGGCAGCGGCACAATTTGATGGCAGTGTGGCTGAGCCAGTGTTAACTGACTGGTCCGGCAGAGATGGAGGCAAGCGGTGTAGTGATGTGACAGCATGTTCCTGAATGTTGATTTACAAGTTGTAAATCTGTGCTTGGACGCGGACACCACAAGGTGGGGCAGTGGAATCTGTTGCTGTGGATCAAATGCATCAGATGGCATGGCAGATTAAAGTGGTTTAGCACAGTTTTGTACATCATTTGGGAAGATTCATTGCTTTACATTTTTTTCATTGTGAAGGGTAAAAATTACCTCTCAATAGAACCTCTCAATAGCCAAATTTATCATAAGGCATTGTGCTACAATAAAGTTCATGTAAATGGTAGACCATAATTTCTGCTTCCAAGAATACCTTTTCACACCACCACACAAACTTGGTAAATTTGCAAATGAACATAATTAGACAACAAAGTACTAATAATCAACAAAATATGATTATAGGCAGTGATCTTGTGCCACCGCAAATATTTTTTTTAAATGTGACTAGTCATTTGAAAAAAACCTTAACTGTGTTGTTCAAGTTCTGCTTTGTCTGTTACAGAGTATTTTACCAATTAATGGACCATGCGGCCTTGTGCAGGTCTGGACTGGAGTAACCACAGTGCCAGTGGCATTATAAAAACTACACTACCGCCCACTTTATTTGGTTGAATTGTCATATGTGAAAATGTATCTGTACCAGCTTTTAATGAATCTTTCTAAGCTGCAGTAGTAACAGTTAGTTTTCCATCTCTCCCCCTTCTGTAGTTGTGGTTTTGTGTTCTCTCCTTCCTCCCTCCCTTTTTGCTCCATTGTCCCCCAGCCCAGCTCACACTTTGGCATCCAGCGCTGGTATGAAGTCATTGGAGGGAAGAAAACCGAGAGCCGTGTTGTTTTTGGAGGGAAGTCTGCTACAGCACTGTGGCTTGTCCAACATTATTATAATTTTTATGCTCTGAATACTTTTAATTTCACATTTGTCTGTTTCCTGTATCTAGTGTCCGCAGTTGCTTGTGTTTGTGTTGGCAGCGATGTATCTTCCTTGTGCTTATGGGTTAAAAAAAGAAAAGAAAAAGGGAGCCGCTTCTTTTAAAAGCACTGTAAATAATGTGTGGCTTGTGTTATGTGCTAGTTGAAGTAGTAAGATGCTATCACAAAAGTTCCAAAATGGTATGTACTTCAGACTGTAACTGTGTAACTTGCCACACCAAGTGAATTTGGTTGTTACATTATGTTTTTGTCACCTATATCTTGTTTACACCAGATATCCTTCCAGTCCCAACCAGTCACTGTAAATGTACTGGACTTACAATAGCAAATTTGAACCACTGACCCCTCCATTTGGTGGATGATTACTAAGCCACTGCTGAGGCCGGTCCTTATCTTTTTATAAATGTCATCTTCATATTCCAATTTACTTCAGCTTGTCATAGAAAAAGAGGTTTAGTGAAAATATTACACATTATTAAAGCTAAATAAAACCATAGTATAGAATAATGCACAAACTGTCACTTACTATTTAAATAAGTAGAAACTTCCTTGCCGTCACCTTCCATTTTGCAGTCCATCCAGTGGCTATAGAGATGCTTTTAGAGCAAAATAATCCCACTGGAGTCGCCCACAAGCCAACTCTGTGCGTTTTATCAGTTAAGTGTGCATTACAATTTATCTGACAGCATTATTCTCCACAGTGACGTGGCCATTGTAATCCCATTTCCAGTCGAAGCCTCTTGCCCCACGCACACGCATAAGCCATGTGCATTTAACATTCAAATCATGCTTCGAATTCACGTCTGCCCAAACAGACAGTTGTTTTTATTTCTCCGACACTATTCTATTCCCATTGAACTAGCTGCATGTCATTTTTATTCATGTATGCACGTCAGACCAAGGCTATGGCTTTGGAGGAGGTTGCGTGTGTGGATGAAAAGGGACACTAACGAAGTGCCGCTGTCAATGCGCAGAGCTGGAGCAGGGTCAGAAGGGCCGGAGTGAGGAACCAGGATTGTGAAGCGCTGGGTGTTTGGGTATGTGTTTCCCTGCACTGTTAGATGGCTGCGTGTAAGTGGCAACACATTTCAAATTGGCTCAGTGCATGAGAAATCTACAGCTCTAGAAAGCAGGCACGCACATATTATACAGTTAAATTACTCCTTTGTACATAGAATGGCCCATTGTAGGTACAGTGCCAAAGATCTAAATGCACACATTAGAATAGCGTTAAATTGAATTGTAAGATCATCGCTATAGACATTACATCTCTAATTAATAAAAAAAGGCTAATTTGTGCACCATCAAGTTTAATACGAACATATAACTTCACAAATGGTGAATCAAAGTTATATAAGGTTGCAGGTTTGGATAGTAATTTGACTGTGAAAATGATAAGTTTGATATATAATAAACATAAATGCATATCACATAAATCAGCAGTGAAACAAAATCTTGCCCTAGTTTGCTGCATAGAGCCTTTTTCTGTGTTCAGGTTGCATACATAAAATCCATGTAGAGTATTATACAAGATACTATGAATTCTATAACCCAGGTTCTTTTCAGAATTCTGTTAATTTGCATAATGTACTTAAATACACTATATGACCAAATCATATGTGCTTTGCCAATTCTCCACTTCATATTCAATGTTTGGTCTTTACACACGTCTACTTGGGTGGTATTATATTTTTTCAAAAATCCTCATCTTAATTCTTAAATCCCTATGTTAAGAGTGAATCTGGCTGTGTGCATAGCCTGGCAAGTATGACAAACTAAAGAACATTACTACTTAAAAGTCAAACATTGTGTAGTTGGAGGCACACACGGAACTGAAATTTGCTTTCTAGACGGGATTAGACATTGGCTAAGTGTGCGCACCTTCTATTTGAGGTTGACTTTAAGAGATTTCTGAGAGCCATTGCCTCTTGAGAGCTGAACTAGAAGTAATGAGGAAGACAGGAAGAGGTTAGGCAAGTGGCAAGGGATCACATTTACTCTATAGACTGTTGCCCTTGAAATAGTCTTTATGAATATGTACTGGCTTGAATGTTTGAACACGCACTTGTAATTCTAATTAGCTTCACATATATGTATGAGATAATCATATGATGGCAAGAAAAATAATACAATATGGGTCTTATTTCAAAATCTATGACTACTATTTGGGATGAATGCCAAATATTATTATAGAAAGTGGCACAAGTTTACCTTATTAATAAGATTGGGGCAACTTCAAAGATTTTTTTCAGCCCAGCCTTGATTAAATAATTCATCTTTATCAGTTTTTTCCATGTGTGCCTTCATCTCATCATCCATCCTATTTTAATTTTCTTTTATATGAAGTCAACTTGGGTTCCTCTGAACCTCCCAAAAGCCTGTCATCTGCAGATTTGAACCACTTTCATCAGATTTTGCTGTCACCTTGCAGTCAGTATCATTTCCTGTTTTGATCATTGTCTCTAATTGCTTTAACTGTGATTAAAAATATTGACTACATACAGTTCCACATTTGTATGTAATACAAAGTGCTGCAGTACATTTCCGTATATATTTCTTGTTGCAAAAACCCAATTAGATTTGAATACAAAAGAGTACTTCCGCAGTTTACATCTGTTTTCATGCATTAGTAAACAGGGATCTGCTCCTCTGCAGAGATCAGGTTCAGACCACAAAGACAAGAGTGAGGTTTGTAGGTACACCCTCTAATAGCCTAAGTAATGTCTTATAACATAAAAAGTCTTGCTTTACACTTGATCTATAGTATGTGATAAGACATTGACAATGTGATCAAAACACACATTCAGAAAACTGTACTTATGTCCCCCGTAGGCATTTAGCTAAATCAGATCATAATAGTAGTAGGTGCTTTGGATGTAAAGAAACTCCTCCCCTTCTACAATCCAGATTACTGGACTCTACGATAAGGGGATCCGGATGCTTTGAGAATGAGGGGGAGGTACAGAGTTTAGCTGTTACAAAGAAGATTTTATGCAATATTGTTTTAATGTAATTGTCTTACTTTGTTAATGATTTTAATAATTACATTTATTTTGTAGAAATAATATTTTTTACTCAATATATGGAACTGCAAGTTTAAGTGAATGGACTGAGTCAGAGATCCTGGATTGAAGAGAGCGGGGCATTGAGCCTCAGAGCCATCAAGGACATTTCAGAGTAAGTTGGCCAGCAGTTACGCAGTTACTCTGCTGCAAGCATGGGGCCCGGAGGATTAGTGTCCAATCAGAGTGGATTTGATGTTTACTGACAGCACATGGGACTTAGAGAGAGAACTGTATTTCATTTGCATTCAATGGAGCCGACTGCCTTGCTTTGCCCGGCCTCCCCTCCCAGCTCTTAGAATCCGGAAAACCAAAGACTTGAACTCATTGTCGACACACGCCACCAGGTAAGAGAGGCTCCAAAGCGATGAAAGGGTTGTGGGGGTTGGACTTTGTCATGATCATCATAGTGACCATCACAATCACCAGATCTGCCTGAATCTGGTTCATGTGACGTCACAGTGGGAGGTGGAATTAAACAGGCTTTATTTAGATGTAATCCTTCATAGCAATCGGCAGAGAAGTAAAATGTCCCAGGGAAGGGAAAGATAAACCCTATTGGATTAGTCCAAGCCCTGGCCCATCCCAATTCTTAACCCAACCAATCCCATCCGCTTGCTCCGTCTTCCTTGTTTTATTCTATGGGTAGTTATTTAGTAGTTATCTCAGCCGTTCTTCTGGTGCTCTGATAAACGAAGTAACTGGACTACTTTGCTCTGATCTGTGTTAGTGAGGGGTGTCCTTTTTCCTCCTGAACAGCAACCAGCATGACCAGAGATTAATTATTCAACAACTGCCTGCTGAGAGAGAGTCACTCGATAGTGTGGGCTTACAATATTACAACCTTACCGGGTGTAACAATAGACCAATTTCATTTACTTATGTGCGTCTCTTTGGCTGTTTTTTTTGTTTTTTTTTATGCGGACCGAAATAAGGAACTACTACACTTTTGCTTTTTTCCCCCCTTGTTCTCTATATTAAACTTCTGGCCTTTTGGGTTTTTCTTCTTTGCCAATGCTTGTCGCTAACAAGCAGTTGCCTCTTGGTCGCTCCCACAGTTGGGATACTTTAGGGGGGAATGAGGGTCAGTGGGACAGGACTGAGAGTGCATATGAGCAGCAGGCGAGAATAGCTGGCCGGCGGAGTTCTCTTTCTTACGGAGAGGGAGGTGGGTGGTACGAACCTGCTCCAGGGGTGCGTCCTCCTGACCTGGATTCAAAACGTGAAGTATATTCTTACCAAGACTCATCGTACGGACAAGTGTACACCGACCCACGAGGGGTAAGAAAGGGGTCTGTACCTGATCTCAACCACTACGAAAGGGGGCCCATGGCTCATAGAGGATCTATTTCACATCAGGATTACTATTCCCATGACCCAGCCATGACACCTCGCCCCCCTGAAGCTTTCTACAGAGCAGAGCATCATCCACCACCTCCTCATCCTCTCAGTAGGTCTGGCTCACATTATGGCATGACACCTGCTGCTCGGGCTGCCTGGGACCATGGACCGAGCGGCAGAGCAGGACCCCAGGGCCCTTCATCACCTCTCCCTCCTCCACCCCCTCCGCCAACTGCTCATGAGTTGAACAGGGCTTATAGGGAGCATGGTACTCCCAAAATCATGGCTGATGGACAACAACGGATACCGTCACGAGCTCCATCACCTGCACATTATCCTTTGGATCATGCCTCTCCGCGCTATGCAGGTGAGCCTCCCCCTGTGACTGGACAGGTTTATACTGATGTGAATGGGCGGCCATTGGATCCACAACAGCAGTCAGCCACCTGTCTGGTGGTTGACCCCGCCAGTCAGGGCATGGCTATGAGGCAGGAAACTGCTACAACTTACAATGTTCAACAACAACAGCAATTACATCAACAACAAATTCAGCAGCAACAAATTCAACAACAGCAGATTCAACAGCAACAACAGTTACAGCAGCAACAGCTTCAGCAACAGCAACAAATACAGCAACAGCAGATACAACAGCAGCAACAGCTACAGCAACAACAACTTCAACAGCAAGATCAAATGCAGCAACATCTGCAGCATCAGCCCCTCCCCAATGCAGTCACAGTGCCCATGGCTGACCCTAATCTTCCTCTGGCCAATCCTCATCCTGTTGCACCTGTCCCAGTACAGACCACAGCAGTCCTCCCTGCTCCTGCCCCAGTCCAAGCTGTAGCAGCTCCTCCCCCTGTCACACCAATGCCTGCTCCTGTCCCTGTTCCACTTCCTCCCGCCCCACAGACTCCCCTGCCAGTAGACCCCAAGAAGCCTGCTGATCCTGAGTTTCTGGCTTTGTTGCGTAATGAGAGCCTGTCAGAAAGTACCATCTCTTCTCTTATTCAGCAAGGCTTTGATTCTACAAGCATGCTTGCAGTTATGGAGGAGAATGATGTCCGCACTGTAGCACCTAACCTTGGCCAGGCGCGTGTATTATCTCGGGTTGTTCAAAATTGCAAGCGCCCTGTAGAAATCCCACCAGTGTTATCACAGCCACAAACGCCAATGCGAGGGCGTTCAAATAGTTTTAGCCATCGCTCAGACATCTATAGCCAGCAACAGCATCCTCATCCATCCCATCCTCCACAAACGTTGACTGTAGATCCACAACTTTTGCCCCCGCAAACTCCTGATCCCATGCAAACAATCACCCCAAGAATGGGAGACACAGTGGGCCGGAGGCCCAGCAGTGCCCCCTCTCAGCATCTATTAGAGGCATCAGCTTTTCCTGGACCGCCCCCCCGCTCCCCAGGGCCGTATGTGGGAGCCATGATGCCTGTTCAGTCAAGACCAATGTCTGCATACTCTTC